>JYFJ02005177.1:0-26651 GCA_000934665.2 Catajapyx aquilonaris
GTGCCGTATATTGTCGCGGTCCGCCAGTTGAATATCCCTGGACTACACAATGCTGTTGGAACGCATTGTACAGTAGAGAGAACTATAACTTACTACCGTAGACGCGTAGAATCTTGCGAGTCCACAAGCAAGAAATAAACAGGGGTGATCGTCATTGATCATAATAGAGGAAATTAAATTTTTTAAAAAATATCATATTAACCAAACTAATCAGTGATCAGTTTGATTATCAAACTGATCACTGATTTGTATGTGTATGACACAGACACACTAATCAGTGATTAGTTAGGTTAATATGATATTTTTCATATATTTTTTAATTTTAAAATTTTGCCAGAAGATCAATGACGACCACGGGAGTTTACTGCCTACTTATAACCTCGGAAGATTCGGCGCGTCTGCGGCATTGATTATGAAAGTATATAATATTTATTTCTGCTGTATAGACCAGGGGTATTCAACTAGTTTATGACAAGGTATTTACCTTTCCTGGGCCATTGAAAGTCCGGACCCCCCCCCCCCGGGGGGGGGGGGTAATGATATGGATTTTATATGGTACCACAGGGTTCATTTTTGAAAATAGAAACATGTCCAGCAAGGGTAGAAGGGCCTATTAAGACATTTTCGCCCTTTATGAAGTCCTGTACAGAAATTTTTTCGGAGGGGCGCCGATTTCATAAGCACAAGGGGAACAAGCCGTAAAGGGCAGGGAGCCAGCCCGCCGCATGCGAAATTTTTTGTGGGGGTTCAAAGAGATTTGAAGCACTTTTTCCCAAAAAATCATGAATTAGTAACTTCTAATGCTATTTCAAACTGTCCTGTATATCGTCGCGGTCCGGACAAAATTGCGTCGCGGTCCGGATCCGGACCGCGGTCCGCCAGTTGAATAGCCCTGTGATAGAGTGCGAGCCGTGCGAGTAAGAAGAGTGACGTCACTGGCTGGGGGGCAATGGAGAAAAGGCTTGTCGCCAGCCAGTGACGTCACCCAAGGGCTACCATTTCTTACTCGCACGGCTCGCTCTCTCTCACTTCGATTTGCACGTCTGCCGCATCGAAAAATGTCGCTAGCAGTATGACGGAATTAATGTCCAGCATTGTACAGCAACTATCGCTTACCCAAGGCGAATATGTCATTGCGAATGACAATATGAATATGTTCGATAATGTTACTTTTTGGAAGAATTAGCTCTCAGCTTAAAATACAAATAGGAGACGATGACATTAAATATTATATAACAATTTTAAAATCGAGTAACTCACCACAGTAAAGGATTAGTCCAGGCTTGGGTCACAACCTATTATATAGATTATTTTGTAATTAATAATCATGAGAACATACGCTACAATGGCCATGTGTATAAATGTTGATTTGCGAATAATGCCAATGTTGTTGCTGCTATACTATCACCAATAGGAACAAGAGGAATAAGAAAAAATTTCAAATAAGAAATTCATTGTAATTTAGATCTAATGTGATTGATTGATTTATTTTAAATTACGGTATCCCTTACTCATGTTAAAAATCTATTTAGAGAGAGACACGCGCATATAACAATATATTAATTATTGGACATGACATGAAATCAAAAGAATTGACAGAAAATTAAAATTGAACAGGACGTACGCTTGGCTACATTGGTAAAGAAAGCAAAAAAGTATAGAAGTAAGCTCTCTCGCGTTTCATTGGCATAGGCCTACCGTGACCATAAAATCTGTATGAATTTTTCCTCTCCATTTGTCATTTCATAACTGTGTTAAGCAACATGGGCATTAGCTAACCCATGTTTGCTACATCAGTTCTAAGGGATGTTGTGATTCACTTTGTGAAAGTATCAGTAGTTCGTAGTAGAAATCGATATTGGCCAGCCAATCCAACGACCCGAGATTTGAGGCTGGGCCAATTGAATAACCTCAGTCGGGTTTTCAGTTGATATGTTTCTCTAAAATGTTCCAACATGTTAATCACGGAAGGGAGGCGTGGGATTCCGAAAACAAAGTAGCAGAGTCAACTCCCAATGTGAATGCAAAATGGTGTATCTGGAAGCTTATGCAGGTGACTGTTGGATAGTCCATATTAAAATATCAACTCTAGAACTGTACAGTATGTGCTGTACCAATTGAAGCATTAGCCATTGTACTGCACAGTGCCAGTTGTGGAAAATAAGCTTCCCACATTGTATCATAAAATAGCGATTACGCTGATTGACAGAGTGGCCTGCAAGCGCGGCCTAATTCAGGACAATAGTTTTTAGCTTAAATGCTACTTTTAGGCACAAAATCAACACTTTCTACGATATTAGCCATGCGCCATAGAATCGACAGTATAACTCTGAAGCAAAAACTGCATTTTGAAAATTAAATATAGGGCTAGGAAAAATTGCGGAGGTAATTATTGGCCTGCACTGGGAATAATCGAAAATGCCATCATGAAATAACTCACACTTTGACTGAACACCCAACCATCATTTAACGCTAGAAACTTAAACGTGGTAACGCATACGATATTAGTGTCCAATAAACCCGCGTGATTGACAATATTGTGGTCACTCTTCTCCACCTGGCCCTGATTGTTTCAATCAAAAAGCACCCACCCGTAGCTGAAAGGAAAATCCGGGAGCCTTAACCATCATCCCAGGCTCTTCCTCCCATCCGGAAATGATCTCTCAACCTCCAATCCCCCAAGCCTTTGGAGATTCGCACTCCGGCTTTTTGCATACACAGTAAAAGGCGCAACTTGGTTGTGATTTAACATTCTGAGTGGCCATTGAGTCGCCAAGTGGTAATCTGTCCCCTTTTTTTTCTGAAACCTCGTTTCCGTTTATTGTCGAAGTTTGGGTTGTTTGTGTGGCCGAAAAAGGGGACAGATAAGAAAGGACTATACGAGTTGGGTTCTTTCCGCCGCATTGTACACGGAGTTGACGCGCTATTCTGATAGTATTGATTCCTATTGAAGAATTACGTCATTATTCTTATCGGCACAATTGCCACGTTACTAACGCTCTTTGATGATTCGTGTTTATTGCTAGAACTGGTTTGATTTATGAGAGATCAAAAAGATGGCAGTTTTTTGGAGGGAGGACCTACCGTGATATCAACCAGTTTTTTTTGGGCTCCAGCAGAACTCTTTATCTGCACTTGACAAGTGTTAGCTTTATACCTTTATCCATGCACACTAATTAACACGATTCAAGTGAAAAGGTTGGGTATAATGCTGCAAATCTGCTTCCATAGTGATGTAAGCGGGCATGGCTCCATAAAAGAGCTTTAGAAGTGGGATTAATAGCGGTGAATTATGTTACATAATGTTTACATATGGGTTGAGAAATTCTATTCATCAGTTTGGGAGCCTTGAATGCCGAATGCAAAGTGTGCAGATAGTGCAAGAAGAGTGCTCCAAAATTTAGTTCGTGAATGTTACTTTTTGCACTTTTTGCAAACGAGAATGTTAGCCGGTGGGCTACACGGTTTTGACGTAATGCGCCATGATGTGTGTTTGACCTGGGGCATATCTATGACCAGGTGGTGATTCATGACCCTGAAAGACTAACAGTCGACGGGAAAAGATTTGGCAATAAATCTTGAGTCTGAAAGAGAGCCCGTTTGAATATTGCACATGACGCGAGTAATTAGCGATAGTCACGTTTAGAGCACGGATGTAAAATGACTAAATTATGGGGAACCTATTCACTTGTTAACAGCGTGATGAAAAGCAGCGCAGTGTGCATTATGCCTCTAGTCTCATGGTGTAACCTACATGTAAATGAATCGACGCTGTCATTACATTTTACCTATATGGACAGGCTAAAATGTTAGGCGCTTTTTGTGATCGCTACTCTTTCATTCGCAGCGAAATTGAATTAGGGGAGACTCGTGTGGGCTTATTTTATCCAATGACAGATTTTCAATCAGGTGATAGAGGTACTTAGGGTAAATACCTTGTTATGAGGCGCTCAAAATTACATGTGACTTACCGCACACTGTGTAATCCTCTTTTAAACTGTGGTGGATGGAATAAAACTTGGAATAAGAGGATAATAATAATAACAATAATAATAATAATAATAATAATAATAATAATAATAATAATAATAATAATACCGTAACGCTAATGAGTAATGCTAATGAGGTTTTCAACAGAGGTAATAATTATTACGAGTTAATTATTTTTGAATGTGAGCTTAATCTGACTCTTGTCCATAAAATTATTCCGCACAACTAACACATATAGCAAAGCCATGGTATGCAAATTAATCCTACCATGTGATGTTTTCTACAGGTGAGATATATGAGCACTTCTAATTAACACAAATGTTTTACCTATAGTATAGAAGCTATTGTGCAGAAACTGTTGGCAAAGTTTAAAAAAACTACTGTTTCCACGCATAAGCTTTTGTGGAAAGAACAAAAAGGTTGTTCTGTTCTCATTTTTAAAAACCACCTCATTGTTATGGCAGTTACATTCTGAATACACTCTGATCTTCAATTAGGCTTCCATGAAATAGCCTAGAACTTAAATTTGTGGAGTACATATACTGTGAAATGCATAACAAAATCACTACACTCAACTTTGAGATAATACTTGCGTTGCATTAACTTCAGTGAAGCATTATTGATTTAATATCTGACATTAATATCATTTTATAGCAAGGTTTGTCAATTCATGTATGTATATCAGAGATGATAATGTATCTAGCCACGTGATTGTTAGTCAACCATAAAAAGTATGCTCTTTCTACATTTAAAGAATTAATTTTTTTCAGTCAGGTCACAATGAAATCTGCTGCCTTTTCCAATCAGCATTTTCTGGCCGATTCACCAGTTCATCCTGGAAATTAAATAGCAAGGGCCAGGTAAGCCCACTTTTTGTGCGAAAAGTTTTTTTAGAGTTAAAAAAAACAAGTCTCCATATTATAGGCCTACAGTACGTATATATTGCTGCCGGATACCTAACTTCGAAGGCGGGAAAGCCCCCCGTCTCCCCCTTCCATCTCCCCCATGCCTCAACCATACGTATTCTTACGCCAGTCCATAAGAAGAAGAAAAATCCTGGCTCGGAAATAAGTACTCACATGTAGTCTTGGAAATACCCACGTCTGCGTTGTTAATTTGTCCGAGTAACTCCCTGATTGCGGGTCCTAACAGATGTTATGTAACGTTTGAACGGAATAGACGTGTGTTGACGAAAGTTCCTGACTATTCCTTGGGGTCGAGCAACCCTGGCCGGCATCGACCGCTTCAGTATAGCTCTTCAATCTCCATAGAGTCCATTGTCATCATTGGCAGAATGTGCTTCTATCTTAGGTAAATTAGAAACGAGAAGTGAGGCTTGTGGGGTAGAGCAAGATGGTATACAGCAGCTGCTTCTATGGTGATTACCTGGGGGGTGTAGGTCAGATCATAGGCAAACATAGCCTGAAGTGGACCATGAAGTTTCTCAAGTGTCTGAAAGTACTGTAAGACATTGAGGGTGATCTTCTGCACTTGGCTCTGGTAACTAATGCCCTGCCCAAGTCGTCCAGGGTGCTTTCCTACAGTGCTGGAAGCCTTACGCTTGCTTGCTTGTCCAGGCAATGGTGGATTTGTTGAGCCAACGACACCAAGAAGAAACGATGATGCAGACAGCAACGCAGCAGCAGATGCTGGTGCTGGTGAGGGTCGAACCTGTCGCAGTCCAGCTAACGTTGCAGATGACATGGCATCAGCAACTGTAGTAGGCCAGGCTCGTGATGGTGCAGTTGCTCCCACAACAATACATGGGTGACCAATGGGCAGTGATGGAGCTGGGCCACTGAAGACAGCGCCTTGTGGTGTGGGAAACCTGATCACCGACATCCCACGAAGTGCATCAACGCAGGCCTTGGGGTCAACACAATTACTGGCGTTGGGATACACTTTGTCCTGACTACTGACACTGCTCTGTACTAATGGACAAACCAATTATGATTCAAGAGTTTTAGTTGTTACAGCTGATATGGACTAAGGCATGGGTATTCTGGAACGCATATTTTAAAATAATCAACGAAATACATTTAAAAAATGTAATGTCATATGGTAAACTGCACATTACGTCACAGACCCTCACACTACTGGCTAGCCAGGGAGGTGTGGTTATTGTTCTTATAGTATGAACCCATATTCCATGCAAACGTTATGAATCTTGAAAAATGCCTACGTTTTTAACAAAATGTGTTCTACCTTTAAAAATTAGCCGTACGGAATGATTTGAGGTGGTATAACGTTTGCAAATGAGAGTGTGTAGAGCTAATTCAGGAGAGATTAGCAGAGTTTCATATTTGACTGCCCATGTGGTGTTGGTTAAGACCTGAAATGCAACAATTTGATCTCCCTTCCCCATTTGGCACTCAAAAGCGTGACTGCAATATGTATACGCAGCCTCCAGGGAGAACCTGTTGAATAGGTAAATTTTTCCATAATTATCAACCCTGTGTGGACACACCTTTATAGGAATATCCCACCGCATATTACAAAGTGTAGTTTCCTTGTTTATAGGCCCTTTTGTGCGCTACATATTCCGCATTGCTAGGCTACGCTATTTTTGACACGAGCTGACCTGTCATTACGCAGTTTTTACTGGGGGTTAAATGTTATGTTGGCATCACACCTTGTCCCGGGGAAAAAAAAACTAAAGCGCTTGCATCATTTTTGATACGTGATAGAGCAATCTATTACCCCGGTATCTGTACCTATGGCGTTTGATCAACGCTTTTTAATTACGAGGCGAGGAAAGTACCCATTAATTACAGGAAAAAGAACGCGCGTTTTCACGCTTGCCATTTTGAAGAAGACTAGATTAATAAGCTTCAAGACCATGTCATGAAGCCGTCACTTTAATACAGCCTAATTACCATCCTGACTCATAATTCACTGTTGTCAGTAAAGTCAATGTGCCTCCCACATAAGCCCGGTTGTAATTATAAGTCCCACGGTGGACGCACCGCCTATAAAACACCCCAGATTAACAAGTATTAAAATAATTAGACGGCCATGAATTTACAGGCTAGTAAACGTCTACGAGGGCCACGCACTTGAAGGTGCAGAACAAAAACATGTAGACATCCCAAAATTCTAATTAACGGAAAAGGGACCTTTTTGAGATGCACCTGAAGCAAAGGAGCCTAGCTAGGGTCCAAGGCGAGCTACTTTAATAGCATTGCGATAAAAGTGTCAGGATTGAAATTTAGATGTTCAGCTGTAAAGTTTCTTTGCGTTATCTTTTGCGACGTACTTGCGACGTATCCTCCCAACGACATGGCTCTCATTTGCATATTTGCATATATCTCAGTCGTTGCGTTGTATATCTTATCCTAACGGTAGGGGTTATAGTCGTCGGATTTTAATAGCACTTTTAATCACTTCAGGAGGCCTGAATATACAGTATGAAAACGTATATCAAGTTCCGGAAGAGTTTCCCATTTTTTTCGAGTGTTGGCAAGGAAATCCATATATGCAAGTGTGGGCTTCGGAAACGCTTTAACGTACGCAACTGCTAACGAATTACACGCCAGAGCCGATGGTATGGGGTGCAACCAACCACACACACTACCATATGCGAGTTCACACACTGCGGCCTCACCAATCCGATTTCCCGCTTTCAGAAGACATGAATAAAATACACGTGTTCAGCCATGCGACTAGTGAGGTGGGTGGGGTGGGCCATGTGGTTTCTGTCCGCAAAAGTTCCGGGTATACAAAAATGCAAGGTATTGGATACCTAGGTGGCGTTAGAGGAATGTGCATTGCATTCAGATAGCAACCCTACGTTGCCAGCCGTGTTCAAAAATGGCGGAAAATTGATGCACACCTGCCAATATCTCAGCAATCGAGCAATGCACTCGATCCACTTGCAGTGCAGTGATATTGCGTCAAATTGGGCAAAAGCTGCGTTTTGTTGATGGAAGTAGAGGAAACTTTATACAGGTCGAAGAATGAACGGGCTGCTCTCTTATCAAAGTAGACCACTTCTCGCAAGACATGATGAACACAAACCATATTGAAGAACATGTAATGATTTTATAACACATATTTGTAATTTGCATAAAAATGTATGGAAATCCTGAAAGTGGCAATCATTGCATTTGCCTTGTAAAATAATATTAAGAATAAAACATGAAAAGTGTATGTGTCCAGCTACCTCGTAAAGGGCTCAGTTAATAACGCCTGGGGTGTAAATACATGGAGCGTGTATAAATTCTAGGTCCTGTGAGCGACATGCCAGTAGTACACGTATGCAATTTCAGGATCACGACTCATTTTCAGCATGTCTCTGCTGTGCATATTTGAATGCGGAATTTTACTGAGGGTGAGAAGATGACTGCATCCATTATTACGTACTCTGCGGAGATGTCACCCTCAAAGAACGCATACATTAGTATTGCACGCGATCCATGTGTGGTCGAATATGAACCATCCAAGATATGTAATACTAGGCTGCATGATAAATGATACCTGAGCGAGGCAGAGTATAGGTCTAGTGACACCTATACACTATAAAGTGATTCTCTGGTTCATAGGAATGTGACCTTTTGTCGCTATATCATGGCGAATATTCTATACACTAAGCGATTTCCTAATATATTTTAAACTATGCGCAAACATGTGTTTTTGTACAGTACTGTTTCAGCCGATTTCCCCGTTGTTACCCATGGGCCCAAGAAAGCTGAGCTATCTCTCACAATGAATATTGCTCTCTTGCTTTCATTACGGTATTTTCCTATAGGCTCCTCGATTGCAAACTAAAGACAAGACTGCAGCCCGTTCGCACACTGTTTCAGAGCTCGTTTGGTTAGATAATGATCCCTCTACATTCAGAATTAACCGATGAGCTCGCTCAAGCCGGAGACTGATTTTCATGTTAGGTGATATAGGTACTCTAACAGTTCCTGCCAGTTCGCTTTACCTTCTGCTATTAGCAGGCAAGCGTAAGCGTATATACTCCTTGGAGAATTTCATCTCCGATATTATGGAAAAATAACTCTCGTTGATCTATCAGTTAATATTTAATCGAATGGGATTTACTTGGCTTTATAGGCGAATTTAATCAATATAACCTATGAAAGCCTTGTAGCAAAATGAGCTTTTCATAATATTCTAGGTAGTCTTGAGTGTCGGTACTCTGAATATTACAAAACTGTCTAAAAGTATCGAAGCATGTTGGTGTAGTGGATATGGAGTCCGCCTGCTAATCGGGAGGTCCTGGGTTCGAATCCTGGGGCCGGCGACCCGGACCGTGGTTTTCTGTGGTTTTCCACGGTCCTCCCAGGATAATTCCGGGGTCGTTTCCGTAAAAACAGGCCACAGCCGCTTCCTTCCGTCCTTATCCTATCCCAAAAAGCAAATATAAAATGAAAGCAAAGAGTTCCAGTCAAAACAAAAATTTCCCCCCTAAAGAGCCGCCGGCTGATAACGGGGTATGAATTATTAAAACTGTCTAAAAGTGCAAGTGTGTAATCAATTATTTCTGATTGGAATTATTGATATTGAACATTATTTTTCCACAGCAGCCTTGTTAGTGCTCTTACACAAACATAGATTAAAAACTTGGTTCCTTTATAAATCTGGAAAAATTATTCTGATAAGCTCATGTAAACAGATATGTATCATTTGTGGTCTCTGTAGACTACGATTATCGTATTATTATCAACAGCAAGTTCTTTCTGTGCTGGTTGCTTGCAGAGAGTTTCTATAATATTGCAGTGCAGTGAGAATACCACAGTTGGAATCCATTTGTGCTGATTGTATGGCAACCATATGCCCCGACACCGTGAGTAATGAACCACCCATTTCCCGTGATAGAGTATAAAAATCCCAGTATCTCTTAACCCTCTCTACTTGAACCATTATACTATTTAACAATTTTACGTTATTCATGAATAACTCGTGTCTCAATACCAAAATAATTATGCCGTATACATTAATTTCACATAATTACTCCATGGAGTGTAAAATATTTCCACTGCATGACGACATGCTGATAGAGTGGAAATGAGTTGAATAATCCCTGAGTATGTGCTCTCCGAGTGTATTTTCCCCGCCCACCTAAAAAAGGGGCAAAACTTGAGTTCTTTTGTCAGCCTGTGTAATAAGCCGAGGCCATAGCGCTACAGCAGTGAATTCCCCAAATTCCGCTGACCCTTTTAGTACGTCACTCGGGGTGCTAAGGGCTAGCCTTGCAACCCTATAAATTTTAATCGGCCTTCCCAAATCCGTTTCCACACTCGGCTGCTCCATGGGGGTAGGGAGCAGGAGGAGTAGGAGGANAGAGAAGAGGGAGGGAGGGGGGGGGGCAGAAAATTACTTTTTCCACAGCTAAAACGCTTAACTCATCATTCAAAACGGCTACAATAACAAACGACAAACGCACTTTTTTTTTGTTGTACACGGAGACAAAACCTCAAAACGTGCAAATATATTACAGGGTCGTGTTAGTCATCACCAGGCCATGACTTTTAGTCCCCCTAATATAAATGGCAATCGGTTTCGTGTCGCGCGTCCGGACATTTGTCCGGAATGTGACGTCATGCTGTAGGGGTAGGGAACCCGGTTATTTATTAGATGGGGGAGTGTCGCCTTTGCCATTTTCAAGAGGGCGGTCATCTATTAAGGGTTTAGAGCAGTGCATTTGGGAGTTTGGCAAAGTTTTGGAGAGGGGGGGGGGTGTAGGCGGGGTATTTGGAGTTAACGGGGGGTGGAATTAAGGAGAGGACAAGAAATGGGAGGGGGTAAAGCAGGGATGGGGTTGGTGTTTTTCAAAGTTCAAAAGTTCCCAGTTTCCCGTATGTTGCTCGATGCACATCAAATCATTTGTCACTGCTAACTTCCAGTAAGGGATGGTTATATCAAGGGTTAGAGCTAAGTTGGGCCCCATTTAATGCTCCTGGTCATTCACACCAGCTTTTAATCCGTGACATTCCTATTCAGGTTTTTGGGGCAACCGAGTTCAAAACGCGGCAAATGTAACACTAAACCTAATCCCCATGCCCTGCAGACAATAGGGTTAATCAGAGAGAGTTTGCGCGCACACGTTGCGCGATAATTGCGGCGCATAATTTCTTTGAAGAGTATTATTATTTTCCATTACACCGGGCGAAGCTCCTGGTCTGTTGTCTATCAGCTTTGTAATGCGACAATAAACAGGCGGAACAGCAGTAAACACAATCATAAAAGCGGAGATAAAACCCGTAATCAAAGCAATCATTAACCGTGATGGCATAATGCGAAGACCTGTCTGGAAGAGCGCCATCTTTTCCTTTAAAAGATGCCAAGTACCAGGGTTGTTTTTTCCTCTCCAGAATTACATAAACTCGAGTCACGTGTCAATGTTTTTCCTCTTTTAAAATGACAATATCGATGACCCAACTTCCCACCATTTTTTTTGTCCCGTAATGGCCAGACTAATCACGATGGCGCCTTGGGTCACGAGGCACGATGGCCACCTGCCAGATCATGGAGGCGCCATAATCGGATTCTAAGGAGGCGGAAACCCGCAGGATAATCTGATAAAAATGCTTCTCGATAAGCACGAGTTCCATTGTGAGCGGCCATCTTGTCCCTTTTTGTCGTGCCACCTACACAATGGGCATTTAATGGCGAAATTATCGGGAGTGGGGGTTTGTGGCGTCCAAAAGTCCTTCCCGTATTGAAAAGTCATCAGTGGGGGATAGGCTTGTGTTGACTTCCCCCACCGTCTTGTGCTGTATTAAGGAAAAGGGACTATTTTTTTTTTCTTTCTTCATTTTTTGCAGGTCGTCCTCCCCAACCGAGATCCATTTTTACTCTATCGTCCTCCGCCCCCAACTCAGATGGTATTGGGTGCGGATGACAGGGACCAGTGCTTCTGTTAAGACCCAAAACGAGGATGAACAGATGGGGAAGGAGGGTGGAAAAGTAATATGCTCTATAAACTCACGGATGGTTCTGTCGTGACAAAGAGGGAAGAAGTGAGGGGAAAAAAGGCGCAAGTTGAGGGAGGGGGTGGAAGAGGGGTGTGTTTTATTTTTATTTTGCCAACTGTTCGTTTTCATCAACTTTGGTATCCCTCCCCTCCTTTACGAAATTCACATAATTCTTTGCCTGTTGACAGATATATTGCCTTCAGTCAATAACGTGCAGGGTTGTGTATGGCATTCGAATTATGAATACTAGTAGGCCAAACATGGGGGGGAAGGTTAAGGATCATAGATCAAGGGGATTTTCCACTCTAACGTATTTTATGATTCATTCCATCAATATGACACAACGTGAACATGGCTTGAAACAAAGGACAGCCTTTTCAAGATTGTCCATTGTAAAAGTTACTCTCAATAACGACACCATTAAGTTGATTAGAAGGGGGAGTCTTCCACTACGCATGTCGGTCGTAACTTTGATCGCTAGTGTTAAAAAGCGACCCCTGGCTCATGAGCTAATAAGGTGATACAAGCCCATCCTGCAGAAACACATCATGATAATTGTCCACCAGAGGCGCCGTGTTGATCTCAAAAGGTGACAAAGGCCCAAGTAGTGTAGTAAAATGTGAGAAATTGCACCTGTCTATTAGCCAGATCTGGGTGACACTCTTGTTCCGATAATGGGGCTACCAACATACCCCTATGGTATAGTACATGTCAGCATTTTCTTCAACCCTCTCCGTCACTGGCGCTCTAACCGCGTCGATAAAAGGTCCAACAGTCGGTTGGCACGCAAAATGCTGACGATAGAAGCATTTCTAACCTACCCATTCATTTTCACCCTACTGGTCAGTAACCAATATTAATTCTGGAGCATGATGTCCCAAAAGTTGTATATGTTAACTTTTTCTTTCTTCTGAATTTTTGAAGGTCCCGTCAATGGCCACCAGGTTGAATCATGCTATTGGCTGATTGGCTCGCTCTTTTCCAGGCCTGGAAATATGTGAAATCTTGTGGGAAGGTGTACCACCATAGCGTCATCACTCACTTTCACAGACAGATGAACAAGGGGTGGTAGGACAAAAAAATGGCTGATTGCATTAGTCCTCTCTGGAGGCCCTTTCACAGGTTTGCGTATGCAGTGTATGGCAAGCGAAGGCGTGGTTGACTCAATATAAGGGTGGCAGGTGGCGGACGCCCTAAGCGGGTTGTGAACGTATCGTGTCAGAGCTGTTGGCTCCTTGAGACCATGACATGATATGCTCTGCGGGTTTGATGAATGGCTCCAGGAGCCTTTTCAGGCCTCCATGGCACTTTGCAACGGATTTCGGAAGCAGATAGTTTTCTGTGCTGCGTCTTCTTCATTCCGTCCTGGATTAATCTTGCCGTCAGGTTTGCCCGGCATTCAGGTTATTCACACTTTGCCGCCTATTGATCAATCGATTTTCATTAACATTTTGGAGGATTGATTCAAGGGAAGGTCACCCTTGATTACTTGAAAAATATGCACACACATTACGGTTGACTTTTTTTTTTTGGATGTTCTCCCCAAGCCTTTTTGCATCAGTTGGGACTCGTAAAAGGCAAAAGGAGGAAACCTCTCCCCTTTTTTGCGAGAGGAAGATTTGCATGGGCTATGAGCTGAAAAGGACACGTCATTACGGATGACGATCGAAAACTGCGTCAGACCATTCAGACCGTTTCATTTCGCCTGTCAAATGGCTCGTGACCTTTTTCCGAACCCCCACTCTCAGATGTAAGGAGGGTTTTTTTTGGCGACAGTTTTTTGGGGGGGACTTTTGGTCCGTTTTATATGACTGGCTGTCCTTTTCTTTTTATCAGTCCCAATATTGGACCATTCATAAGAGACTGGCTGTCCATTTTGGGGGTAGAAACATGATGACATGTATTTTTTATGTGTCTAAATAAATGACATGCTAGAAAAAAAATAATGGTATGTGATGCTTCTTGAAAATCTGATTTGTTAGCGTGAATGGGCTTCGTGGCTCCTTTTTTCGGGCCATAATATGAGAAAGTAAGCTCGGTTGCACAAATAGAGCATAACCAACAGTTTTCAGGCTTGCAAATATTGAACATTTCGGGATGAAAAGTCAACAGAAACTATTCAATCTCCTGTGTTCAGTGCTTTTCAAGCACTCTGCCATAGGATGGTTTAGGTACATTAGAACGGAATGAACAGATCATATTAACTGCGGTGAGGATGGTCAAAGGCAATTGAAAAAGGAAAAAAAAACTAATAGACTGGGCGTAGGCCTACGATAAAAGTGCAGTACACGCAAGCAGTTTGTAAAGTGTGCTAACAGTAACTGCACTTTGCAATCAATATTTAATCCCACTTTGCGGTGATATATGGGACTGATTATTTCAGTATGCATGATGCCCATCAGGAAAGTTTAAATTGTGGGAAGCTTTTTGACATTCGAAATTTCACGTACTCTTCGGCAAAGGCCAGTATATACGAGTTGATGACATTTTAGTGCATGTACTGTGTATAGGGTGGTCCAACAAGCATACATAAATTGCTCATACATCAACTCTGTTACAGCCAGAACCACTCAGTTGAAATGGCTTTTCCTCATCAGTTTGACCAACTATTAATATAACTTATTTAGTTGTTTTCTAAGAAGAAACAGTATGTTTTAGATTAGTTAATAGTGTTCAAGTGGTGCAGAATAAGTAAATGTGGATCGAAACTAAATTACAAGTACACATGTCAAATTTTTTACTTCAGTTATATCAAAACTGGTTTTATGCGTATCCTACTGAGTTTTACTTGCATGCACATGATATGTTACCAGAGAGACATCAGTGCATAGTAATATAAAAAATGAATTCTGCCAACCTCAATGCCATTCTTTGTGCAGTGTCGTGGATAATCTAATGTGGACATATCTTTTAATAGGAGCTCCGATCAACCCAATTAGCACTGGATGCAAGTCTTGCGTGTCAAAAGATTGAAGGATCGTCCTCTTTGGTTGCTTTTAGCTCTGAGGTTGGAGAAAGGAGGCAGGAAGGAGAGAGAGAGAGAGAAAAAAAAATCGAAAGTGCATTTCGGACGGATTAAGCCCTACTGGTTGGTTCCTCCTCTATCCATCCTAAACTTCATCTCTTAGATGAAGAAGGATGAGTTGGTTAGGTCTGGAGGAAGTAAGTGTGACCTGCGTGAACCTCGCGGGCTTTTAGGGTAATGTAATTCTGACAAAGTGGTGTATCGCGTATGGGTTAAAAATGAAAGTTTTGTGGGGATACAGCAACCACAGAGCAACTTAATTTGACCAGAGAGCGCTTCCAAGTTGTAGTACAAAGACCTTCTTTTGATAGCCCAGTCAAATGTGATGTAATTTCAAAATAAAAAAATATCTACCCTCCACATGTTGAAACTCCACATGAACAATCTCTTCCCAGGAAAAGGATCAGGAAAATCCCGAATGTGCAATCGAGCCTTCCACTCTCCAATTTCTGGTCACTTGATTGCCTACACCAAATATCCGCACTAGACAGTAGCAGTTACACGTATCTATTTCTTGATGTAGCATAGTTTGTAACCATCACATTTTATGCTATACATCAGTGTGGTGTACTGTCCAGTTCTATAGTGTTTGCTGAACAGGAAAGTTCGATAGTTTGTTTGAGTGAGAAGGAGTCAAAGAATAATAATGAATTTGGATTGTTGATCTCAGAATTTGATTAGGAATTCTACTTGAGTGTAAATGAGACACGCCTACGGAACAGCCAATGACAATGGGCCAGACCGGTCTCTTAACCAATCATGATCACACGCTTACGGACCCTCTGCATACTGTTGACTTCATGTACGAGGAATGTATGAGCATGACTCGTTGTTTGCAACTCTGTCACGTGAGAGTAGGATTGAGTCAGCATGGCCCAGGCTGTATAATATGGACGTATTCCTGGGATCCAGCCGTTGCTAATAGCCTTTCAAAAATGGCGACACGACACGACTTGCACCCAGGCTGCCCTCTTCATTTACGCGTCTACCCATTTGATGTATCGGCCGATCGTGCAATTAGCTTCCAACAGCCTATCGATCCTGGTGGCGATTGGGTGGAGAGGACGGTAGAGGAGGAGGGGTGGGGAGGTATAGTAGAGTTCTCGGAGGGGTAACAGGTGATTCACCCAGGAAAACGAGTCCGCTCATTTAGCGATTCCCAAAACCCGATAAAAGTCCTGGATTGACTAACGGTGTAATGGGCACGTTTACAGTCGGATCTCGTTAATTCGCACACTCGGCGGCTCGGCGAAAATCCTACGAATTATCCGTGGCAGCACGAATTAACCCGAAACATCCCTGCATCCATAGAGAACGTGTTTGGAGTGCAGGACACTGTGCGGATTTTATGCCAGCAATACATGAAACAAAGCCAAGGATGTGGCTTCAGCAGGATATGTTGATGCACTCTCACCACGTCTAGTCCAGTGCAAATTCATGTATGCAGCCATTTTAGGGGGGTGACAAAGGCATAAATATTGGCAGATTACCTTACTGTGTAATACTGCTTACTAGGCCATGTACGTACGAGTGAAGCTACAGTGAATGCATAATGCCAACAAAAATGATCACATTTTGGCAAGTAATGTAACAGTGTACCTTATTCAGATTGCTATGAATAATTGCATTCATTTCGTAGGGAAATAGGCAATGGCATTCGTTTCGTATATTATGACACATGCCACTCTGCTTCTATATAGATGCCATTGCTGTGTTAGTTTATACTTCATGTACAGTCACAGAACCGTTGACATGGATAAAATATCTACGAAAACTAGTTGCGTCATTCCATACCAAGTGAGCCACAAAGATAGTTCTACTCTCTTCAATAATTACACGATTCTGCAAAAAAAAACTGTTTTTTTTCTTATTTCTGGATATATAAATAGTGATTCCTATTGTAAATTCTGCGCTGAATCAGAAGGTTTCTGTCAGGAACGGTCTTTGAGATATATCGTTTGAAAATTTGGAACGGTTCGCAGCCTATAGGTCTTATCGAATCACGTGGGCCGAATGTTGCTATAGAACATCTTGGATTTTGGTGAAAATAGTCAAAGCTGTACACAACTATAATTATATTCTATAACGCTACATATCAAGTTTCAGCCATATTGCACAATACCGTGGGGAGGAATAAAATCGCGAAAATGTGAAAATTGCTGAAAATGAGGCCTTCTTTGGATTTTTGGATTTTTTTAGGTTAGTGGGAGTGGTCAAAACCCAATAAATATAACGGTAATTATAGTATGTTAAATGAAAGCGAAACAGCAGAAGAATGCGTATATGCTGGAATTTGTTTTCCTTTAAAATGCAATCACAAAAATGTTAGTGGCAATCTATTGGTCACATGTTCTGTCACGTGTCCAAGAATTATGACCTCAACAATTAGTGATGTCTTTGCCTTACATCAGCAATATTTGGTGGCAGGGGTTGTAACTAAGGAGCATGACATGTCTTTTGACCTGCCGTACTGTGGCATACGAGATTTTTTCGGCCCTATGACGAGAGGGAAATGCATTCCAGTTCATCCGCACCAGAGTGCACCAAGAAAATCCCATTTTGACCAGTAAAACTGATCAGTTTTTTGACGTAATTGTAGCGCTTTGTTAGCCCGGCTGCTCGTCAATTACAGTCAAGCAACAGAGCGTATAAAATGCGTCTATGAAGTACATAATCTGTACTAAATGAGATATTCTGGAAAACAAAAAGAATTACATGTTGGCTAGTAATTTTGGTATCCTTCACCAAATGTGGACTAAAATCTTCGACCAAGTCATACCATGTCACAGATGGTATTACATACGCTCTGTAGGCAAACTATGTGCCTTTTTATGATGCATCGGTGAGAGAAAAAGTAAACAACACAGAAAAACACCCTCGGAAGTAACAGTATCCCCATGTCCAACACCACCCTCCGGACACCCGTTCCTCTACACTCCAAAGGAAAAAAAATCGCTACTGTCGTTTTGCCCACACGCACTAGCGTTTTTCTCCCCTCTACCCGCTGAAGTAACAAAAAAGAGCCTTTGAGCTGTTAGCATGCGGCATCATAAATTCCTATTTACAGCACTACTTTTCAATTTAATGAGTAGTAATCTTGAAAGTAATTTGTCGTAAAAATAAAATACAACTGAGGTCCAATTCTAATAACGTCCGTTATACATTCTCAATGACGTTTAATACCAAGTCACTTGTACAGTATAATCACGCACATCGTTGGAGTTGACGGTACGAATACAGTATTATTTCATTTCCACAAACACGACCTTTTATTATTATTAAGTCATTTATTCCCCATACCTTAAAATAATCAAAAGAATCGGGAAGTTTTCGATCCAAAAGGAAATCCTGTTGATCCTCGTCGTAACATAAGACGTGTTCAATAGACAACACGAAGCGAAGCCAAAATGGGTTTCCTTTATTAAAAATAAACAAGCCACACTTAGTAATTCCCTTTCTCCAAGTTTAAAAATCTGCTGCAGCCATTAGTGATTGAAAAGCCTGAAATTGAAAGACCCTCCCGGAACATCCCCGAGCAAACATATATCCAGAGTAAAAAATGACGCCGTCTACCCTGCACACGTCCCCTATTAATCATATGGCGGCCAGAAGGGGGTTTGCCTGGCTGGCTGGTCGAAGTAGGACGCGAGTATGAAAATGGAGCAGTGTTTGTGGCACAAAGGAATGAGACCTGATTGCCGTGTTTCTGTAAGCGAAAAGTGGAATCAGTGTTGGAAGCAATCGGAGCTGCGATAGCCAAGAAATCCCTGGCGAGGCGAACCCTAGGCTTATCGGCAAGGACGATTCCAGAAACGAGGTTTTGTCTCGAGGAGAAGTTATAGTGGCAGGCAAGGAGAGAGGATCGTGGCCCCGGAAGAATAAAGCACCCCCGGATTTTGCTAGGGGTGCTGACAACCCGCTTTTGCACTGGTTTCACCCCTTTAAGCCCATAGCAGCCTCCGGGTTCGAATTAATATAAATTGAGTCAGGTCTCGGGTAGTGTCCATTGGGGAATGAGTCCAAAGATCCGGGCTTGGGGAGTGCTCCTCAACCTGGAAGTAATGACACGGGCCGATTCTTAGGGGGTCCAGGAAAAGCCTGGGAGTCTGAAAACGTTAGCCACCGGGCGATTTATGGCAAGGGGACGCAGCCACCCTTACGCCCCAGAGCGGTATAAACGTCACTGGATTGGAATTGAGGCCGCCATCCATCGACGTCTATCGGCCATTGTCTTGCATGGAAACTTCCTTTTATCACCCCTAGTTTTATTTTCCCTTTCCTTGCCTCTTTAGTATTCCGGATGGGATCCGACTGGAGCGTCCGAATGTAAAGATTTGGCCACGTTTCGAGTCGGTTGGTCGGTCGGTCGGGGATGGAGGTGGAGGCCAGGGCATAAGTGCTCGCATGGACAGAAATGACGAATGAATGCGACAAAAAAGACCTTCTTTCTTACCTTTCAACCACGCCCAGATGCACTTGGAGATACAGAGTGCTTTTCAAAATCCGGGTGGTAGTCAACTAATCCCCTTGCTGCACTATGCCTAACCAAACTTAATTGAACCTACCCATTTTGCACCGTCCCTCTGATGGGAAAAAGTCGTCACCTGAAAGCGTCACTCTTGTTTTCCACCAAACCGCAGCTTTCCGCCATGCAGCACACCTCTTCTGTCAGGTTCGGTTGCAAATCCACCGTGTAATAGCCCTAATGAGCACATAACGTTAATTGGGTTTAAAATCTCATTGGCCCTCCCAAGTAAACTAGACCGGTGTCACCAGCCGTGCTCCTATTCTATATATGTATGGTTTTTTTTTCCAGATTTGTTCGAAAGCAGAGACCCTTGGGTCGGAGGGAGTCGAGGTTGTATGCGCAATGCGGTAGGGCCCAAACTCAAAGAAGCTTTTAATGGGCCGGTCCGGCCCAGAGGGCTTGTGTTGGGGCAATGGGTTGAATGTACCGGGAGACCCTAGCCCTGCTAAACACATCTGCTCGTCATTGCGAATGTTGGCCCTTCCTCTCTTGCCAGTGTTAGTGGCGAGCCTAGGGAATATGGGAAACCCCGTACTAGGAAGCGCAATTATTCAATAATAATAAAGTAGATGGGCGGGGCCAAGCAAGCCTCAGGCTATGTTGGAAGTGGCTCAAGGGACTGCTTTCCCTTTGCCTTGCCATCCACACTTACCCATATACAGTACTATCCATCCAGTTTCTGTACAGTGAGGGTACAAAGAGGGTTTTATACGCTGTATAGTCTTAAGACGCTACAGGGTATGCATTGTCCAGGCATGAAATTGTTTACAAGTTAAAAAGTGTGGTAGTCGGGGTATAAGACGAAGATAATTTGGCAGTGACAGTGGTGGGGTCGCATGCAATTGGGCCATTAACAGGCGAGGAAGAGGTGGCTTGCAAGGCTTGATGGGGATGGACGTTTGGGCCCAGGCCAATGTGCAATTAGGTCTCGGTTGAGGTCGGTCGGCCAAACCCTTGACCAAATTGAATAGGCGGGCTTTTCCCATTCGAGTCTCCACGGGCATTGTCATTATGTCGCTCCGGTTCCAACTCGTTGGAATTTAGGATATCTCGAACAGCTTCCCCGAGGTTCCGATATCGCCATACTGCCCTCCCTTTACGCCCCGCCTGTACTGACTAACATTAGTCTCGCCCCAATGCACAGATCAAGATAGTGTCAATATAGTTACAGTGCTGGGAAGTGCACTAATAAATGATGTAACACAGCAGAGTAAATCAATGAATAATGAGTGGGTAGAGAAGTAATGAAAGGCACTCAGCTAGCCTAATATTTCAGGGTACATAGTATTATTATTCATAGAAGCTAAAAGTGTCTTTGGCTTTGGATAGGTTGCGTTTTACTCATTTCGACATTTTAGTGCATTAAAATTTCGTATTATTAATTGATTTTGCCATTACGAGAATGTGAATCCGACTAAGTGCCGACTAGTTTTAGGATCATTTCATGCGTAACAAGTAGCGGGTAGTTACTTATAATGTCGGTGGGGCTGAAGATCAAATGACGAGTGTTGATGGGTCCAGTATACGCGTCAGGTTTTATGCAAATATTGGTGTTTAGCTTTTACTGGTGCTTTGTAGATGTAGCGAGTTCCTGTCAAAGCTTATAATGCACTCATTGAATGAAGGAAGTGCGACACCAAAAATGTATATTATACGTAGGTCTATTCTATAAATGGAACGGAAGGCGCTTGTATGAATTAATAGCACTAGTCTAGGGTATACGAGTAACGTCGCACTATTTCATCGGTAAGATCAGTGGACAAAGAGCAGAACACTATTCCAGTCGGAAGTATATTCGAAAGTTGCTCAAGTATCTGCTTCAAGTGCAGGAGTACTCATAGTGTCGCTGAAGGCAACAACACGTAAAAATTTATGATAAAAATTTCCACAAAAATTTTCAAGACCGCGATAAGACATTTTGTGTATCTCAAAATGCTTATGGGATTATTACAGTGCTGCAGTCATATTATATACCACTGCATAGATATACAGTATACTCGTACACCAGTTTCACTTTGCGGATTATACGGTTTATTAAATTTGGTGCTAGTTGCCTAGTTCCTGTATTATACTATCTTATACTACTTACTAACTAGCTATTTAAGCCATTACACAGGCATAATAATATTTTTACTGACTGTGGTAATGGAATTTTTTGGGCTTATTCTGTTGCATTAATATTAGATATCCGTGCAGGGCCCCACCCATTTTTTCACTTCTTCATAATCATGTTTGGACTGCACATCAGAGCACCTGTACACTCACTAGTAATAAAGCTGCTTGTAATTTCATGTTTTTAAATAAATACCTACCAACTGCAGTTTTATAGCTGCCATCTATATACTTTGCATCACACAATCTAGTCATTCTAGTGGCATCGATTACATACATGTGTAGTTTGTGGGAATCGATCTTGACGTGTAGATATTACTATTTGTGCACTTGTAGGACAGTTTAATTGCAATTACTCATCAGATTTACTTTGTAAACTGAAACACGAGATGTTCCCATTGGAGTTTTGTGTTATTAACCCTCATTTGGAAGTAAGCTCCTCATTATTAAACATTAGGCCTATGGGTTTAATAGCAACTTTTACTGTAGCGACATTATTATTACCTCGAGTAAATGTTGACTGATGGAGGTCGGGAGGAGAGAAGTTGCTCTGCTGGATTCACCATTAAATATTATAAGCCTTGCAAAAATGTGTAAATAAAAGTTCGTCAACTTTTTGCATTTGAAGTCTTCTGTTACCTTAAAAATACGCAAATGATGATCATAATGCAGATTACAACACTAAAATTCTCAACTTCCGCATTTTCCAGTGTAAAAATAATTGCGGAAAATTCGTTACAACTATAAAGGTAGATGCTTACATTTGTGCCAATCCAAATTAGAAACAAGTGGCTATTTTTATCAGAAAAGTACAGTTGTTCCAAAAATATTACATGCAAAATACATGATATTAACATTGTTCATAATGGTTCAAAACAGAACTTTTTATTCTACCCAGATTAAAAGGTGAAAAATTTCAGGCATGTTCATTGAGTATTGAGTATATATTCTGATGTGGCATCATTTTGTACAAATAAACAGATGGGCAACTTTAAAGATCTTAATAAAAAATAACAAAGCAAAATACAATGTTATTTTGAAAATTAACAAAATGCCAATCTCGGCTCTTCTTATTTTCGTGATGGTATAATATATTATGTAAAACGTGAAGAGTTGGACTCTGAATTTGGAGGCCGAGATATTCCTACATACTATACATTGCAGACGAAAATATTCGACATTGTCGGCCTCATAGCGCATTCCAAAGTCCACAAAAATATTACGCTCGGTTGGAATGATGGCAGCAGAACTTGTACTGCACAAAATTCCATTTGCACAAAAATTAGGCCAGTGGAAGCAGGTCTAGACTCCTCAAATGAGAAATACCGGAGTTGGGCATCTTAATATTGGCATCTTTCTCATTTTTTGTGAGTTTGCAATCTTTTACGTCGATGAGAAAGAGACATCCTTATCTGCGTTCTGAGAATACAGAGAGAAATTTTGAGGCAAACACATGTTGGTCCACAATATCTGGAAGTCCCAGAAGGCGACATCGATATTGCATGGTGTCCAGTTGCGGAAAAGAGTATATAAGGTTAGCAGACCTGAACTCCCTCTAACTAAGAGAGGAGATCATCCATTTACCTCACGAGTCGTGATTTGAGCTTCAGGTCTGCTGCCTTACTCATTTCCGCGACTGTACTGTACACATCCTGATGCATTATTACTGTATTACTGATTGTACTTGTTGAAACAATTTTAAATGGAGACAAAGTAGCATGCTGGGGTAAGGCCCGTTATAGGCGTAAATAAGAGTGGCAAAGACTCCTTGGTGCATATTGCACAGCAGCTGCCTAATTCAGTAGCTTGCAGAGCAGTGGTCTCCTATTAGTGTATACTTGACTCTTCGTCTCCCAGGAGTGAAAACAGTCCGCTTAGCAGCTAGTGTCGCGCTGTAGTCGGCAATGATACGAAAAAGCCTAGAAGGATGTTTGTGCAGCTCGCCAGTTCCATTTGCGCAGTCGGAAAGCCGTTTTCATACATGGGGAATGAGATGCAAGTTTGCTCCAGATAAGAGGCCGCCTCTTGCGGGCTAGCGAGGGGGGGCGCTAGCGAGGCGCCTCCTGAGGGCCTCAGGCAAGGCGCTAAATGAAACCGGATTAAGCCTCCTTTTGTCGCCTCGGACACGGCTCAAAGTTATCAAGGCACAATAGTCCACCGGACATAACGCTGGCCTCGCACATTCCGGGACTGGAGTTGGCCGGCCGTAAATAGCGCGTTTAATGTCTTGTGGCGCCCATGGTAAAAAAAAAAACAAGAACAGCTTCCCAGACTAAAAGCTGCGGAATATGGTCTGGGGACAGACACGCTGACCACTGAGGTGGTTAGCGGCCATGACGGATGATTCCCGGAAGGAATGAGGAAAGCGTTTGGAGGGCACTCTCTAAAGAAAGGATTATTCTGCCTGCAAAGGAAGACAATGTGATGCCATCTCTGCATTGAAACAATGCCGCCTTATATCACTGCATCTTATCCATTTTATGCAGTAAAGCTTACCGATGCAATGCAATTATTAGGATAATTAATACACTATTCTGTTGCAAACATTGTTGCCTCTGGGCCATCAGAAAATGACGGGATGTTGTGAGAACCTATAAGCTGTAATGAGGCTTAGTGCTCATTTGTGCTCGTGTCGTAGGATGTAGGGTAAGAAAGAGGAAAAGTTACATGCATTTTGATCCGGATTAGGGGAGACGTGAAAGTGATAGCTGCGTCAGTCATAAAGCCTCATAACCCTCTGCGTTGATTCATTTGGGTCCCTCGCTGTACGGTACACTTGAGCAGGTTGTGTGATTTGTATCATTTTGTTAATAATTCCTCGTGGAATTCCCACGCAACTTGTAAGGTTAGTATAGTATAGTTGACGAAAAGCCAATTTTCTTCCTTAAATTTTCATCCACATATCGAAGGCCCAGTTGAAACACTGAGAGTAGAACCCTGGTAGAACATAGGTGGAGGATTCATTCTTGCTATTACTTGTACTAAGTTAGTTGTTTTTGACAATTAACCAGCATGGAATTAAATCCTCGATCAATGGTGGACCCTATAAGTGCTGTAACCGGGCATGTGGATTCTGAAATTTTTTGTAAGAATCCATTGAAAGACCATCTAATATATTAATTATTGTAAGCTCAGGTAATAAAATCTAAAAAATAAAGCTTGCCAAAGTATGCATTAGAAAACATCCATGATCAGCAATTGATTTGTACTTCTTGTCCATATCTTACATATATTATAGTACTAGTAAGTTATAGTGTATGTAGCCTAGTATATCTATCTCATATGTACATAACGCAAAGTTTGTCGGTATGTCGCATTTCTCTCCCCCTTCCTCTCCCCCTCTCCCCCTCCTCCTCCTCCTCCCTTATACCGCCTCCTCCGACTCCCAGAGTCCGGACCCGTTTCGGACCCTGTTCGGACCCCTGTATCTGTCCAGTTCTGAGATTACCATTGTAACTGCGTTCCCATGGCTACGAATTTCCATGGCAACTTGTTACTATGATATCAAGAATGATTGATTGTAGTTGATTTGTTGTTTCCATAGTAACAATACCACGGCAAAATGACATACATCGATATCAATAATGCCATGGCAACGTTATTCGCACGGGAAAAGTGTGTAAAACCTGCACCCGTTGCCATGGTAACCATTTACTATCTATGGTAACCCCGTTTCCGTGGTAATCCGTCAGTATTGGGTATGGAGTTGACCACGTCTCGAACGCGTCTGGAACGGTGTCGGTATGGGAAAACAAACAATCTGGGGTGAGGGGTAGAGGGGGAGGGACAAACCGACAAACTTTCCATTTTATACAGGGTGGTCGGTAAATGGCGTACAAGATTCACGTAGCGAGATTCCTTGTGAAAAACCAGTATCCCACCAAAAACCTTTCTGTAAAAAAAGGCCAAGTTCTCCGACTGCTTGGCCGTCAAAAGTGGTGAGATCTAAAATACGGCCAAGTTCAACGTCGTTGTCAATTACTGGCATTCTCACCTTGTTCAATAACCTAAACCACTAACTTTGTTTTTCCAGGTCGACCTTAAGTTTAATAATCAAAAAATTTTAATGGAATTTCTCTTGCTGTAACTTGGCCATTGCTCATGTCCGAGGTATTGTTGAATTCTACAACTGTTTCCATGTTTTAAGAGCAATGGCCAAGTTACAGCAAGAGAAATTCCATTAAAATTTTTTGATTATTAAACTTAAGGTCGACCTGGAAAAACAAAGTTAGTGGTTTAGGTTGAACAAGTTGAGAATGCCAGTAATTGACAACGACGTTGAACTTGGCCGTATTTTAGATCTCACCACTTTTGACGGCCAAGCAGTCGGAGAACTTGGCCTTTTTTACAGAAAGGTTTTTGGTGGGATCTCACCTCTTTTTGTAGGCAGGAGTGTAGGATAATATTGTATATAAGATAGCTCGGGGAGCCCCCTACGGTTGGGCGTGGAAGCAATGGTCCGTTAAATATTCCAAATAAGGTAATGAATAACTTAGAGCAAAATGTACAGGTTATATACGAAAGTATGTAAAACTCTATCTTTTCCTCTGAATAGGTATGATTTTCTTCTGCTTTCTCATATTACGCTTCCTTTTTTTCTGTTGTGGTTGTGCGAATTGGGCATCTGCTACACCTGATCGCATAGCCCATTCTTTTGAGTATGGATAAGTCTGGTCGGTAAATAGATCTCGATCTGTCGTACTCCAGAATAGCAGACTCTTCAGCCTTGATGTTAGTAAAGGAGGCATTGATGAGATGCACTCCATTGATACTTTTAACTCTGGAAAGAGCCACGTAGGCTTGACCGCACGAGAAGACAGAGGAACCAATATCGATGAGTGCATTAGTCAGACTCAGGCCTTGGCTCTGTCGTCTGTATGGTAATGGCATACGCCACACAAATTGGGAATTGTTCCCTGTACACATAGGCTGTTGATGACCTCGAATTTTGTAATTGTATTATTTTGTATTTTAGGTATTTAGGAATTTGTATGAAATATTTGTATTTGTATGAAATGCAATCGCAGCTTCAGATAGCTAGCGGCAGGGACGTAGCCAGGAATCTAGTTCGGGG
>JYFJ02005178.1:0-26652 GCA_000934665.2 Catajapyx aquilonaris
CGGTGCTCGTATTCTCTCTTTCAGCCGCGTACCACAGTGATTCCTGTTCCGAGGAAGTGACCAGGAAGGAAGTGCGACCCCGTACCCCCTATACCCAGCCCCCCCCTCCCTCCACCCCTCCCCGCCCCCCCTTCTCTCTTCCGTGAGTGAGTCACTTGTTCGCGTGCCCCGGGTTCATTGCCCGCTAGTCCACGCGGCGTTTTATCGGTTTCTGGGCTTACTGGAAGGGAGTGGGTGGCTGGGGGTTTGTTGTCAGGGGGCGGCTGAGAGGTTGTGTGTGCGTGAAGGGGGTGGGTGAGGGGTGAGGGCGAAGGCGAGTGTACCGGACCCCTCGCCCCTCTGTGCGTGTGTTTCCATTCCTTTGGTCCCCCCGTGTTGTCCCTCTGGCAGTCCAGGAGGGTGATGCTGCCACTAGTTGCACGGAAGGGTGAGCATTGTTGGAGCCCTACCGGGTGTCGCAGAAGCATGCGCGCTGTGTTGACAGTGAGCCCGTAGGGAGCGGCTATGTTGTAACCGATTCGTGGGGGGCCAGAAAAAGCGGATAGAAGGTCCCATGAAGAAGAAAAGGGCGCGGAGGGAGGAGGCGGGGAAGGAGGGGAAGAAGGAGGAGGAGGAAGAAGAAGAAGAGGATGGAGAGGAAGGGATGCGGTGAGGACATACGGTATGGGACAGTAGCTCCCTGACATCACACACGCGTACACACACCCACGAGCATAAAGCTATGGATGTGCTGGACGAGCTGCTGGGGGCCGCCTGGGGGGCCGGCGGTGGGGGCAGCTCGGCGACACCCCCACAGGCCTCCAGCCCGGCCACGACCCCAACCCACAGCCTCAGCCCCACCCCGACCCCGACACCCACCCCGGTGTCAGCACCAGCAGTTTCCCCAACCCCTACCAAGACGACAGTCGACGTCACTGCCGACACCACCACTCCTCCGCCCAAGAAGTCCAATTCCATCCGAGGTAGGGCCATTCCCTCCTGCCTGATGACATATGATGATGATGACCATTGTTGTGAATGAATGATGAGTAAAAAAAAAATGATGACAATGACGAGCGCATGAGCAACTGTATTGATTCAGCGGAAACGCGCCATTCAGTTGCGTCTGCTAACACTGTTGGCTCCTTTTCAATATCTGCTGGGTTTGTTGGGGGTAAATATGGGCAAGATAGGCGTGAAACCCACGCATCTGAATACTCCCATTTTTTGGTGACGTTTGCATCAGATGGTGTGTAGCGGCACGTCACAGGGGACTGGGAGAGACGGGAGGGAAGGGGCGGTCCGCTTGGCTGTGGGTGTCGCTGGCAGCCACAACAAAACTGACCTAAGATAACTAAAGCGGGTCGATAGGCAGAAAGGGGGGGAAGCGGACACATGCACATCACTGATTCTTTTCATCCCGCAGCCCAAATCGAGATCATCCCGTGCAAAGTGTGCGGCGACAAGAGCTCGGGGGTCCACTACGGGGTCATCACGTGCGAGGGCTGCAAGGGTTTCTTCCGGCGTAGCCAAAGCTCCGTGGTGAACTACCAGTGCCCCCGCACCAAGAACTGCGTGGTGGACCGGGTCAATCGCAACCGCTGCCAGTACTGCCGCCTGCAGAAATGTCTCCGGCTGGGGATGTCCAGGGACGGTGCGTGAGCTTCGGGGACACATTTATGTTTGCAGTTTGCAATGCCTTCTTGCAGCGCGCTTACAGAGAGAGAGAAAAAACAGGCAGCGAAACCATGTCACTGGGTCATTGTACTATCTGTTGGAGTTTGCCTGCACGGCCTGTAGGTGGCAGCATGAGGCGACCGACCGACCGACCGACCGACGGACGAACGGGCTCGTTGCTTCCGCATACGAGACGTGGGGGAGGGGAGGGGGCGGCCAGGGAGGGTAGGGTGAGGGCCTGGGAGAGAGTGGGGGGCTGGCAGCGAGGGGATCGTTATTTCGTGCAGCCTGCAGGTTCGCTAAAAAAAGAACCGCTGTACACATGCATCTTTTTGAATACAGTACCGGCACTAGGGAACAAGTGCGACAGAACAGAGATGCACCACTTTTTCATAATTGTACAGGTCATATTTGAAAATCTGGATTAGAACAACTGTAGGTACGATTGCGGGCCTGGGGATTATTTAATCGGGGATTATGGCCCGTTTTATGGCCACGGAACCGAGATACATGCAATCTTTTGTATCCTGATTGCTCAGGGCAACCCGCATGACATGGGGAAACGGGGCAGTCTATGTGTCAGGATAAACGGGATTTTCCGTTCAGGGCTGTTAAACGTGTTTCAAACCTGGAGTAATGAGACATGTGCTACAGTGTATGGGCCCTAAAGATGCAGAAGTTCTCAATCGTTAAATTGGGAGGGGGAAGGAGGGAGGAAGGAAGTGGGGATAGCATAGAGAACACCTTTGGATTGAGAAAACTTGCCATGTATATTGTATGTATATTATAACAGGGGGATATTTTATGATCTTAACGGTGTTGCAGCAATGAACCACACACTCAATCCTAAACAATGTAGGGTTATTATATTTGTTTTACTAGCTGCATACGGTATCGTATTGGACCAGAACTAATGTCACTGCCCTCAGTGACATACCGGTATAGTATAGACGCTAGGTGTCAATTACGTGTTTGCTGACATGCTTTACTTTGCATAGATTCAGCATCACCTTCAGGCCCTGCTGGTATTACCGGTACTCTTCTTGATTCCACTGAACATGGAATAGCTGCCAGTTGCATGGTATATATCAAGTTAATATTTGCAATGAGTAATGCATGTGCAAGTTCAGCTGCAAGAACCATTGGGTAGTAGGGAAGTAGTTGGGGAAGCAGGTGGGGGCAGAGTGGAGGAAGCGTGGCCCCCCCCTCCGACTTTTCTTTGCAGCCGTCAAATTCGGTCGGATGTCGAAGAAGCAGCGGGAGAAGGTGGAGGACGAGGTGCGATTTCATCGAGCACAGATGCGGGCCCAATCGGAAGCAGCTCCGGACAGTTCCGTGTTCGACCAGCCAGCGCCGTCATCCTCCGATCAGCTGCCCTACGCAGGGGGGTCAGTGGGATTAGGGCGGGTTATGCGTGACATTGGCCCTGGAACTATTGTAGTCCCTCCTTTGACAGCTAAATTTAATCAGCATAGCACTCATTGGGTGACAGTACCATGTAGTTGAGTCAAAGGATGGCTGCCTGCATTATTGTCTCAGTTAGGCATTGGTTTTTGCTTGGCCAGATTTGCATGGTAGTGTTTTGCTGCTACAAATGAAATTGAGCAATTGCTTTAGTTAGACTTGTTCCTTGAGCAAGGAGTAGTGTAAACATGCTTACAAATGAGGGTGAGGAATTTGAGTTGAATAGCCTTGCCAAGAATTTGCACCCTTGGAATTCATTATTTTGCATTTCCATGTTTCCAAGGGCTTATTGCAAAAATTTTACCTAGTCTGCATTACACAGTGACAATAATAAACTTCGAGGGTCAAATGTCATATGTATTAATATGACTTAGAAGTGGAATCCTACATACTTCTTTCTTTCTTTCCCGCTTTGGAGCAGCTACCCCTACAGTGGCGAGCTGAGCACCTACACCCCCAACGGGTACAGTGCCTATCCGGCGCTGCCCACTTACGAGCTGGGCAGTGGAGATTACGTGGATTCGACCACCACGTTCGACCCCAGAGGGAACAGCGGCGGTGCTGGGAGCCAGTCGGGACCGACGCAGTTGGAGCCTTTGCCGGACAGCGCAGCTGCTGTCACCTCAGCTGTGGCCTCGGGTAGGCTCACCACAACACCTGAAACAGAAGGAATGTCTCGAATCATATGAAGGGCATTTAATGCTGCTTAAATCTGAATACCTTTTTTTCCCTGCTTGGAGTAGCTCTTAAGAGATGAATTCTCTTGTTGATGGTGATGGTAAAGTAGTGATTTGGATCTTTCCTGGGCTTGGGGAACTGAAGGAAGTGTGGCTGGTGGGAGCAGTGGCAGCAGTGGAGGAAGCAGTGGTGGCGGTGGTGGTGGCGGTGGTGGTGGTGGTTCTGCTGCTGCTTCTGCTGCCAGTACCGGTGCCAGCAGTGGTGGTGGTGGTGGTGGTGGTGGTGGTGCTCTCTCCCCGTCATCCTCTCCTTCGGGAAGGGCCAGATCCAGCTCCTCCTCTCTTCGGCCCACTGTGGCTGGAAACGTGCTGCTCAAGCAGGAGGAGGAGGAGGTGGAAGCTGGTGGAGGTGCCTCCTCGCCCACTCCTTCTGAAGTGGCTACATTACAACCCAGTAAGCCCCTGTCCCTGTCCTTGCTGGTCCATTCTGCACTGCCTCTCCATAGAACCAGTTGCTTGGGATGTCCCCCCGCTTCCTAAAGGTGTTGTAGTGAGAGCATGTCAACATGCCAGTGCAAGATGAGAGAGATGGATGGGTTAAGTCACCTTATTAAGACAATATTTGTATCCAAGAGAGTATCCAAGTACTTGCCTGGCAGCTCTCAGTACAAGACCTGTAGACTGGCTGTCCCCTCCACTTATGGATCAGTGTTGGTTACGTCCTTTCTTTTGCGCCTGCAGACCCCTCGCAGATCTCGGAGCTCTTGGCTAAGACAATTGCAGACGCCCACCTTCGCACCTGCCTGTACTCAGCAGACCAGATTCAGGAGCTGTGGAGGAAGCCTCATGACATGGCCAAGATTCTCTACTACAAGGATATGGCACATGAAGAGTTGTGGCTCCAGTGTGCCCAGCGCTTGACTGTCCTGATTCAACAGATCATTGAGTTTGCCAAGATGGTTCCAGGCTTTATGAAGCTTTCCCAGGACGACCAGATCGTGTTGTTGAAGGCGGGCAGTTTTGAGCTGGCGGCGTTGCGCATGAGCCGCTACTATGACGTGTCGCAAGGGGTGGTTCTTTATGGTGATATCCTCTTGCCCATCGACGCTTTCCTCACCACTGAATCCACGGAGGTCAAGCTGGTCACGGGGGTGTTTGAGGTGGCGCGCGGCGTGGCCGAGCTGAAGCCGAGCGAGACGGAGCTGGCCCTATTTGCCGCGGCTGTCCTGTTAGCCGCTGACCGTCCCGGCCTGAAGGGTACAGCTGAGATCCAACGGCTCAACTCTGCCATCCTCAGGGCCCTCAGGCTTGAGCTGGCCAAGACGCATCGACTGCCACTCAAGGGGGACGTGTCGGCCTATGATGCACTTGTGGCACGGATACCCCAACTCAGGTATACCATTTTTCAGCATGGTTGTTCCTCGTACCCCAGCTTAATCTGTGCTCTAGAATAAGTTGGTAGACAAACTGAAACATGGCGAAGGAGGTTCCATGGTGTAATGGTTAGCACTCTGGGCTCTCGGGTCCAGCGGTCCGAGTTCGACTCTCGGTGGGGCCCTCCAGCCCAAAAAGTCTACTTTACAATAGTTACTGCAGTCTAGGTTACATTGACTTGTGTGTATGTTTGTTTCTGTGTGTATATGTGTGAACAACAAAATTGATCATCGCAACCGAATGCTTACTACTACATCTACCTGTGTTGAATGGTTTCCCTCCTTGTAGAGAGCTGAGCGTTCTGCACATGGATGCCCTGGCCAAGTTCAAGCGGTCGACACCCCACCTCGAGTTCCCCGCACTGCACAAGGAGCTCTTCTCTGTCGACAGTTGAAGGGCTAGCCTTTTGTTTGTTTCAGAAATGCCACAGCAGCTGTTTGGCCAGCAATTTCAGGGAGCTTCTCATTGCAACATTGTTTCTTCAGGGAATCAAGTCTGTTTCGGGAAGGACTGACTGGCATGCCGTGGCTGCAACTTGGATTCATGTGAAAGCACGAATGATAAATTGTCACACCTGGGAAGCACAAAGATAGAAGAGCAACAGCAAGAGATGGAGAGAGAGAGAGAAAAAAAAGGAACACCCGCGTCATTGTTACTTGTGCCGTACTTCCAAAGAGTAGTGGCTGTCAATTACGTGAGTGTGTTTCGGTTTGGGAGGTGAGACTGGCCGGAGCGAAAGAGATATGGAAAACACTTGTGCGTTTCAGTTTACCGTTGAGGGGAAGGGTTTGCATTTTTTTGATATTTTTTTTTTAGCCTAGGCTTAGGCTTGCTATTCAATTCGTCCATTTATATAGAAGCATCTTAGACTAAGCTGTTTCAGTGTTGTTGACACACTTTTATATGATGAAAAAGGAAGAAACGAGAAAAAAAGAAATCTTGTAACAGAGAATAATGGTTTTCTATTGTTGTTTGCAATTATGAATGTCAAGAGTATAAATATTATAACGAATGTTGACAATATGCCAGGGTTCCTGGAAGTTTAGACCAAACCAGGGTGCGGTCCAAGTGACAGTGACATCCTCACATGGAGGGTATTAGTTTGGTTTCTGTATGGTTTCCCCCCTCAAGCTTTGAAACGTGAAAACTGGAGGTCTACAATGCGGTGCCTTCATTGAGGGTCATTTTTCATTGTCACAGGTCCTTCACCTGATGTCTGCCTCATTGCAAACACGCAGCAGGCTGGAGTCTGAGTAACGCTGTGAACTTGGAGTTCCAGAACTTTGTGTTTTTCTCCTAATCACTCGTATTTTTTTTATATCTGTTGCTTGAATTGAGTACAAAGAGTTGGGATTGTTTTTTTTTTACATGTCCATGTGCACCTGTGAGGGTGTTAACATGTGCACTAGCCTGGGGGGCACCAGTGAAATCAAGTTGTTAACCCAACCTAGTTTAAAAAATACTGCCAGCCTTGCAGTGTCTTTGACTGTCAGGGAATGGCAGTTGTTGTTTAGGGAGGGATTTTGCACGTTTGTTTCCCCTACTATTGTACCAGGGTTGGCACGAGACCAACCCGTTTGAGGCAATTATACAACTTTTATTTTTTTTCTCCACCTTTTATCCGTCTTTCAAAATTGTAGTGGAGACCCAAGTTTTAAAACAGCCGAAGAGATATATTGTACATAAAACTTATGGTGCAGGCGAGCCCAGAGACGGGGGGAAACACACATATTTTTCATTGGTTCTGAAGTGTGGATGCAGAAATTTTTATAGTCCCCCGTTCTCGTGCGATTCACAGTGTTGCTCCATTCCACAGTGCCAGTGCCAGGTTTCTCTAGTGTGTGTTTTTATTATTTAATTTTTGGTCAATTCATAATTATTTTTTTTGGGGGGGGGGGGGNGGGTGGCATGCAAAATGGGGAGCAAGTGCAGTACGGTACTCTTTTTAACATGTAGGGTCCCGTCTACCTTGGGGCTAAAATGGTGGTGCTTTGCCTTGCACCTGGCACTGGTGCTGCCATTCCAGATTTGGTGGAGGACAAAGAAATAATTTGAGTGGTGAGATTGTTAAAACTGTTGAGAATTTGTCAATCTATATAGTTCTTGTTTATTTTGTGCAATGAGAAAAAAAAAGAGATAGAGAAAAACTCTTTTGGAAGTGAGAATCAAACACCCCAACACACTTTTTTTGGCACCCGATAGGCCAGTAATGTTCCCAACTCACAAAATGCAAGTGAAAGGTAACAGGAAGTGCTGCCATTTTTTTTGTGGTCTCCCTTGTTCTCGAAATGGCATCTCGACAAAGATTCTTGCAGTTTGGCACAGTGGGTTTATGCAAAGAAGGAAATTGCGAGGTGCTGTATTTTTTGGCTGCTGACCACATGGCCAGGTTTTCAAATCGACTTGGTGCTATGAAGTTGTGTTGTCAGCTATCAAGTGTATTTTATGTGACTTGTAATGGTTTGGAAAAAGGTTTTTGCTTCTCGTGTTAGCCCCCCTTTTTTTGGAGTTTTGTACTGCACCTTTCATAAAATTCCCAAGTACAAAGTTGAAAAATCAAGATTCACGTTTTCCATCACAGTATGCATTTAAAGGTCTTTTTTCTGTCTCGTGACATTTCTGGACGATTCGATGATTTGGTGCAATTTGGTCAGCAGTCGGCACTTGAAGAAAACATAAACAAAAAATGTTTCTCCAACAGACTGGTGAAGTTAAAGCTGCTGCACGAAAATGTTTCGAGAATGGAAATGTCGCAATATTTGATTTTTCCCCTCTGTCTGGGTCGAACGAATTCAATCGCGAATGAGAATCCTGTAGGTCACTTTTGTGCTGACTAAGAACGAAGAAAGTTTTCCTCTCCTATTTTCCACGCCGACATCGCAGCTTCTGACTTGTCTCCTCAAAGCGACGTTCTGACAATTTGCCTTGTAGACTGTGATAACTGCCGAGTGATGGGTGCTTGACAGGAAGGAGAACAGTTCAAGTGGGAAGCAAGCAATCTTTTTTCGAGTACCATTGTTTTTGTATTTTTTTCCCTTCTGGAACATTTTCTTGCGGCATGGTTCTTTTTTAAAAAAAATATATACTGTAAATAGCGTTCTAACTTTATAGTAATTTTAACAAGTTCGGGAGTCTTTGTCCCTTGTTGCCATTTTTTTTAATCGTTGTCGCCAGACGTGACTAAAAATATTGTTAGCTATGGCTTTTGAAGAACTCTGGTGCACTTCGTTCTCTTCCACCCCATTTTTTTTACACCTGAAAATAATTACAAAAGGCAGTTACCATCCAGCTCTCGAGTGGAAGAGAATGCAGGAATTTTGGAAGCAAAAAAGAGAGATTTGTTTTTAAATCATGTAATAATTTATCCTTGGTTGTGGTGGAAGGATTACCTTATTTATTATATCCTCGATGTAGACACTATGGAGGATGATTAAAGTGGTATTTTGGCTAGAAACCAGAGAAAGGGGGTGTCCAAGAGGTGAAATTTTTCTATGACTTATTTCCCAACACCTTCCAGTATTTCAGGTACTCATGCTGTTTGCCCGTTCAGGGGGCCAGTCACATTATTATTTTTTCCTTTGTTTTACAGGACCCTATTGCTTTTTAATACACCAAGAAGCAAAACTTTGAACATTATCTCATTCAAGGCAGGACATTATCAGCAATCGACATTTTCAAACATTTAAATTATTAATCAGAGTATATCACTTTTCTTTTAAAATACTGCTCAGTAAATATGATGAATGAAGGCACATATTGTATAGGTGCAGTGAAACCTGTATGCTGTGGAGTCACTTTGTTCAGCAAAATAACATCTGCGAAATTTACCTCAAAATGTATTTTTAATTGTGAATAGTCATTTTCATTTGCACTCATCATTGGAAAAATATAAATAGAATGTTTTCATCACATCACATTTAAGAAATTGAAAAGCTAAATTTTAACATATTACACATCTTATTCCTGTACACAAATAAATTCTTCTAAATTAATTTAACCTGAAAATATTTAGGAAATGCAATTTTTAAACATACGGTACATGTAAAGAACGAACAATACTTATGCATCGACTTACATTATGCAGTTTATAAATTTGTGTCACTAATTTTTTATATAAAAAACTAACACTTTGTTCGGTGGCTCTGTTCTGTTCTGGCTATATTCTGATCATATCATTATAAAATACAGTAACTTGCTTTAAACATTGATTCTAATATAATATATTAAATTAAAAATAAATACAATCCAAAATACACAGTATTTAATAATGAAGACCTCGGGAGAAAATCGATCAAGGTCCACCTCGGGTGAAACTGAAATAATCTCATTTTAAATTTCGAAGGCCAGTAAGGCTCCATCGTAAATCCCACTTTCGGGGTCTTTCATATAGTGACCTATGATCATTACTCCACAACCACGACCAAACCATATTCTACACTAGGGAAAGTTCTATCTTCTGAGATATGTAGGCTAACTCATTTTTGACAAAAAGTGGAGCTTGATCGTTCTTCCCCTGAGGTCTTCATAATTATTATGGTGCTAAATTACACTGTCCTACTTCTAAAAAAATAATCTATTTTATGAATATTTGAATAGTGATTACTATTGTACTTTCTGCGCTGAATCCGAATATCTGCTCAGAAGGTTTCTGTCAGGCACAGTTTTTGAGATATAGCGTTTTAAAATTTGGAACGGTTTACTAGGGGTCTTTCCGAATCAAGTGGGCCTAAATGTTGCTAGACCGTCTCGGATCTTGGGGAAAATAATCGCAGATGTACTCAACTATTCCTTAATGCTGCTTATAAAGTTTCAGCCATATTGCGCAATACCATCATGAGGGGAAAAATCGCGAAAATCTGGCAATGGTTGAAAATGCTGGAAATTCACTTCAGTTAATGGCCGGATGTGTTGCTTCTAGTCTTGCCAATATTTCTGATAACCAGTAAAAGTTACTGCTTAATACATAATAATCAGCTTAGTGCCAAAAATCTATAAACAACTGCACTGTACGGCCACTTCCACTATATAGGATCCACTGCTTAAATGACAATAATCCATTAATTAAAGTCATCTTCCGAAACAAACATTTCGTAATGGACAGGTGAATAATTATAGTCTGTTACAGACCGGTTTTACAGGAGTAGGTTGCAGCAACATGCGACTAAAATAGTCATTATGTGAGCCAGACGAAAAATAGTGGTTTGTATATTGATGTCTGCTGTCATAAAATAATAAAGGATGGGATTAAAATATGATATTTGGAATTTGTTGCGTTACGGTACTATGTTACATCGCACTGGACTAAATGGGATCGTATGCTTACGTAATCGCAAGGATATTAACCGCCCAAGACCCGAACTCTGGACTGTTTCCAGGTTTTAGAAAGGCTTTGAAAATAGTTTGTTCGGGTTTGTTTCACTCACAGTGCGACACAGTAGTCTGGTCTTTTTTTAAATAACTTATTCATGACAAACTAACTGTAACCTATACCCTTAACGTTTGCAAAATTGTAATATTTAAATGCTATTATGTAATTGGAAACGGTTCAGTGAAAATTCGTATATACTGTATTTCCATATTTTCTTCGATTTGCACTGTGGGAAGTGCAGTTATATTTAAAACTTCGGAAAGATTGATATTTTATAGCTGAGCAAAAGCGTCGTATTTTTTCCAAATGGCCATGACACAAGATCCTATAATTATGTGCTTGGATGGCAAAACATCTGCCACCTGCGTCTCCTTGCTGATGCTGGAGAAAAATAGCACATCTTAGATCTCTCGTCCAACGCGGGCAGTCTTCCAAAACTTGCGCAAAAAACATGCCTTTTCCTCATAGCTTTTTGTTGTTGTTGTTTTCCGAAACTTTCTTTACGAGCAGCGTTGGTAAACGACTGCTTCTTCAGATTGGAAAACTGAACAAGTATACAGCTGTATTTGTCGAGATCTGCTGCAGGTTAAAAAAATACAACATCCTATTTATTTTTGAAATACGAATTCAGGACGATCAACAAGGGATTTTAAGTGTGCACAATTTTAGCAAATAAGCAAAAACATCCTCATTTTGTTCCATAAATACATTTTACTGCACCAAAACTTCTTGACTATGCCTAGATTTTCCAGCAGTGAAGTAGGCTATATTATTATTCCTCATATTATGAGTTCCGTTCTCTTTAATGATGAGCAGAGGAGATCTGGTGAGAATTCAGATTAACAAACAGTTGTACTAACTCGTTATTTTAGGTGAGTAAATGTTCAGAAGAAATACCCTATATTATCAGGGGTCAAAATTTTCGGATGCAAAGGTGCAATTTGCACTCCAAAATTGTCGTCTGTACTTCAAACTGAGCCTTAGGGGTGCAAAGTTTGCACTCCAATTGGTCCTGCTTCATCTTGTCCTGCTTTTAAACATGGTGACCCAGTAATAAAAAATTTAAGCACACCAGGTATGTAATTTGTACTTCAGATGACTTTGCATCTGGACAAAACTTTTAAAATTCGACCCCTTGCTATATAGGCTAATCAGGCTGTGTAGCAAATACCTTAGCTATTATATTACTGGACCACAAGCACCATGTCCATATCTATCGAGGCATTTTACAAACCGTAAATTGTAAAGTATCAAATTTTATAAGCTTGTGTCGAGCGATCTCTCCGCCTTTCGTTCCGTGATCACTTCCTAGTCTTTGGCCTGTCAAAAATTTTGCTGGAAATTGAGAAAAAATTAAGATAATTCATCGCAATATCTGGACTATGGTCTGGCTGAGCAATAATAATTGCACCACTTGAACTGTTCGAGACTCACAGCAGCATCCGTGTGTGGACTGCCATGTGCAGCCTTGCATCATTCTCCAACAGTTCAAATGGAATGAGTTTGAGTATTGCCATTATGATCCAGACCTTACAACGAGTGACCCCTAACTAATTTTTCAGCATGCTTTTTTACACCGCTTTTTTGGCAGGCGAGAGGAACCAATATCTAAAGGGATAGGTTTGACGGAAAATGTTCTAGACATAGACTTACAAAATCGATAATGCTTCTATCTGTATAAGGTTTGTGTACAGTATAAGCTAAATATCTGCTACATCATGACTATATTGATTTAGGGGGGAATTATTCAAACATTTTAAATGGCCAAACGGATAATATGATATAAGTATGTGCAAAACAGCCCCCATCAGTATGGGGCATACTGTAAATATTTATTTTCTGAACAATAGAACTATACATTGAAAATTTGTTTCAAAATGTGAAATAGGCTGGTAATGTTCATTCGAAAATATTTACTTCTAAGGCACTATGAGCAATAGACCTAACTCATTGACCCTTACTGGAAAATCTCTACAAAGTGTCGAAAATGTCTCCCAGCAGGCACGGTATAGCCTACATCATTTTGCCTTGGCTGTAGTTTAGTTTTAATTCAATCAGAATAAAACACCAAGCTTATAAGATAAAGGAAAACACCATCTTCATCGGTCACACACCCGAAGCTGAAAAGTCAAACACCCGGGAGATTAGTTCGATATACTGTATATAGACGTTAGGCTACGGACTATAGGCCTATTGCAGGGAATCTACTCCCAGATTGCAGAGGATTTGGGCTTACTATATGCTATACCCTACCATGTCAAGGATTGTCAACAAATCACAAAGAGGATTGCAATAACTCTCTTACCACGGTAATAGCCAAAGTTCCTCTGCATTGGATAGTCAACCCGGCTATACATTTTGTACACAAAGGCACAAAAACGCATGACACCAACTTTAAAATAAAGCTCACCATTTCCACAAGAGGGCAAGGTCAGCCCGTGTCCTCTGACAATGAATCCTGCCCACTCCAACATCTACGCCATCTACGCTAAAACTGATACCATGGCATCAAGGTTTTGACCGCCAAATGATTCATATCACATGAGCATGAACACGTCACATCTACACCTTACCCTTTGATGATGATATGGGCCAAGTCCTTGAGGTAACTTTGAACCTTCGTAAAGTGACTCATTTCAACACTGGTTTACGTATCATCTGCGAAGTAAAAGGATCGAGAGAGAGAGAAAAAGCAAACAAGCCAAAGCGACGAGACGAGGGACGGAAGGATGCCGCCAAGGTTGTAAGTGGGTCAACAACACACGCAGCTCAGTTGCGACATGTTGTCGACGACTACATACTGTGGAGGACAGTATCATTGGGAAGAAGGAGTTAGATAGGTAGCCTACAGTACAGCTCGCAAGTAAGTCACGCACGTGCCAGATACTTACGTGCAGAACTCACCAATCCCAGGGGTTCAGAGGTCGATTCAATGCCGGGAATTCAGTATTGTTTCTTGGCCAGAAAACTCCCACGTTTTATCACTTGATTATCATCCTTTTCATGTGCCGTGTAGATTAGGCTTCCATACATAAGTTAATTAAAATTGGCCGTTTTTTTGTTTTTTTTCATTCATCCGGCTCATTTTGCCACATTTTGAATGGAAAGGTGTGGACAAGAGACAAGAGACTCAGGAGCTCTGGTACCCTTATTAACCGAATCCTGACCTATCTTACAGTATTAAAAATAGCATAGATACAGTATGCTATGAAAGACCGCGAGGACAAGGTCGGCATGCCTCCACGAAGGTGTCCCCATCCGCCTGTTATAGGCTGTGCTGCTGGCGAGCTTCACCACATTGCGCGTGTTCTATGGTTGGACTTTGTGGCGACTGGAAATAGTCGGTCGGTGATCTCTTTGTGTGAGAGCTTACATAAAGGTCGTAGACATGCGAACCATTTAGTCGTCCTTCAGTACGCCCTTACCTATCCGTCCGGCCAAGCACCGCTCTTTATGAGTGTAATGAGTCTTTTGGCAGCTTTCAGAGACCTGTCTCTGCAGGTATATATGCCATAGAATTCATGGCCGTATATTGAACAATTAATTGGATTTTACATAGCATGTATGCACATGCCTGCAGAGGGGTGTGTGCAAGCACTGCAAAAATAGCTGACACGATATACAATGCCAAAATATGTGAAACTTGCAATGGTTGTTTCTTTCTCAGACAAATTTTAATGACTAAAGGGTAAGGAAAGACGCACGTGGATTCAAAATGTTTGCATGCAATCTGACTTTCGTGCTAAGAGATCGTGAAGAGGACGCGTATGATACATAACAGTGTAGCTTATGTAAAGTGATGTACTTTACGTTATTCCATCACCCATCAGGTAGAAATAATGAAAGAAAACAGCTCTTGAATATTTACTTCATTGACGTCGAGTAGCATTTCTTTTACACAGCCTGTACCCGTGTACCGTGAACATTTCCGGCTGCCACATAACTAATCCTTTTACCTTGCTAGCCTTTGCCTGATATATATTTAAGATCATAGTGAACACTAACGTAGAGGAATATTTTTCCTAGCACATTATGCGTATTACTATCGGAACAAAATCAGAAAAATTAATCTTTGGCAGAATGTTGCTAATTCATTTACACTGACCAAATTAATTTACTGAAAAATTTTCAAAGATAAATAATGCCATGCGGTATCATTATAATATACTTTAACAATGCATTGTAATAGGGCATATACACCTCTTAATACCGCATCACGTAAGACTTCTATCATTCACCTACATTCCCCTATAAAAGGGCTCTGCCCTATTTAGGGGTCGCGGGGAAAAAACTACACCTAAGCATGGGGTATAAAGAAATAGATAAATACATATGTGTTCAATTGCCGTAATTAATTTTACTTTTATAGCGCGGGTATATATTTATGTGAATCAAAACGTGTCATTAATATTGTTAGACGGTTTAAATGTTACCGCTGATAAAAATATTTTGCACCAGTATCTGCAAGAACTCGACCCGATATCAAACAGGCTATCAAGTGCACATGACGCAACCTGCTGCATGTCGCTCTTATCGGTCAGGCTAGTATGAGGTGGTATAGCTCATCTTTTGTTAGAACCAAGATTCCACGCACCGACTTATCTGAAAGCGACCTACCCGATCATAACTCTAACTGAGGCCAATTAGAAATTCGGCAAGACGGCAGAGTTATCATGCCTTGCTGCGTATAGAATAATTTCCGAGGTAGGTACTGTACTTTGTTATACGTTATACTGTATTAGACTACTGTATGTTTCTTAAAATATACATAATTATTAAGTTTAAACGTGGAGAAAATGGGTATAGCCCGTTCATACCCGAGAAAAATATATAAAATAATGAATTCTCAGTTCCTGTTGTCTGGATTCATTGATAGCTATTGGCAAAGTTCAAGAATATTCCCAGGATCTAGCTTGAAAGAATATTGTAATCGTGCACCCGAAGGAAAAGTATGAAACAGCTGCTTTTCTAGGCAGCAATAACATCCTGCTATAGTGTCATCCGTCATGTTAGTATGACGCAATGAAATCGGAAGCCAGACAGTGCTATTTTGCCCGATATAGCGGAACCTGTCAAATGCGGAAATTTACAGAATTCTGAGGTCCTTCAGTAGCCTGGAACACCCTGTATGTAGCGATATGAACACCCCTACACAGCCCATATCTATTAGGGAATATTTTTTGCATAACAGAACGATACTGGTTTCCCTGTATACACGGATAAGGCAAGATGACAGACTTTCCTTCTCGAAGCTACATAATCGGCTCATTACTTTGATAGGCTTACGTGGCACGATACCGACTTTACTCTAACCCTAACGTACAACCTCGGCTCGCAATTGGCTACTTCGGAGCTCCGAGCTCCGAAATAGCCCTTGTCTAGAAGGTTATGTGCTAAGCAAAATTCCCCATCGATTCAAATAGTGCGGCTTGGTGCCGCCTGAACAGGCTCCAAAATGGCCGGCCATGCGCCTTGAGATCAAAGATGGCGCTAGAATCGCAACCCTTTATATACACATGACTCCTTGCAACCATAGCATGTGAGCATTTCCCAAGTTCATGCTGAGTCATTAGGTCGTCTGACTTCACTCCGCCGATTTATTATTTCGTTGTCGCTTCAAAGGACTGGAGTGGTACAAGTGCAGTGGAAGTTGTTGTCCACCATTGATGATTTTGAGGTAAAGCAAGTAGTTTCGTACAGGTGTATATGGGCTCGGAGAACCGGTGTTTTCGTGGTATTGTTGGATTTGTGGGTATGCTTTGTTGTAAAACGTGCGTTTGGGAGACTGGTGAGTTACACTTTGCATGACTGTGTTCAAAGAGTGAGAGAAGGGTAGTACTCCGAGGACAAAGTTTGACCAATACTAGTGGTCATTGTTGCGTCACTCGTGTGGTTTTAGGGAAAGTGGATGAAGGTAGTTGTTTATGTTATTGTTGCAATTGGTACGTACAACAATAGGTGCTGTTGTATGTGGGAGTGGGGTACTGTGGGTATTTTCAAGCCATTGTCACTGGTATACAATATAGTAGAAATTATTGCTAATAGTATTGAGTTGAAAGTGATGTCATTGCCAACTTGTGGTTTCATCATCATTCAGTTAAGAAAATATGTTTTATATTTAGCAGTTATCTACTTTTACTGTGTTGATAAGCGAAAACTTGAAGACAATTTTCCAGAAAATGCATTCATGTCTTTTCCTCTAATATTTTATTGCAGTGCAGTGCGCTAAGTAGAGGATACCTACTGTACTCGTGGTTTCAGTTACATGAGGTTTGGAAATATTACATAAATATCAAGTAAAAATATTCAATTAAAAGTCCAAAAATTAGATCGTAAATTTTAATTCATAAATTTTGTATGCACCTGCCTGCCTGGGCAGTCATTTTTATAATAATGCAGTAGTGTATTGTTATAACTTATTTTATTATAGGGTGACACGGTGGCAGAGTGGTTAACGCCACAGCCTTCCACCTCTAAGGTCCCGAGTTCAATCCCCGGATCGAACAGAGGATGATTATGTGGATAGAGTTTCGATGTTTTTTTTCCTTGTTCGTGTGGGTTTTCTCGGGGTTCTTCCGTTTCTGCCTGCTATCAAAACCCATCACATCAAAGGCAATGATTAAAGTCGGTCCATTAAAAGATGATCCCCTAAAAAGCCCTAGGAGGCTTATCACGGGGTATCCATTATTATTATTATTATTATTATTATTATTATTATTATTATTGTTGTTGTTGTTGTTGTTGTTATTGTTGTTAACTTATTTTCTTATTGTTATTATTATTATTAACTTATTATTATTATTATTTTTGTTGTCTTAATGTGTACAATTTTGAAATTAAACTGGATCGTGTGTGTATGTGTCAAAAAAATATTTTAAAAATATGATTTGATAATATACATGGTTTTAAGCATCCACTGGGGAGCTTGGAACCTATCCCCCACAAATATGGGGAGAAGACTGCATCACATTTTATGGGACGAAAAAAAACAAAAAAAACTTGACAAATTGAAACTTGTCTAAAACTTTCGGTTCGCTTGTTATTTGTTGTTATACTCTTTAACGCTGAGCGTAACAGCAGGGCTCTTTTATTAAAGACATATAGCTTGTAGGCCTTGGCTGCACAACTCTGTCTGATTTTTAAACTGAATTAAAAACCTGCTTTTGATATCTGCTGATGCTGTTAGTAGCAAGCTGGGTGGTTGGCTAGAAAGTGCATGCAAGAATTACCAAAAATCTGTCATGCAAGTCAGGCACCTATTCTCTAATGTTTACATCAGACCACAAAGGTTTTCCAAGCACAATTTTGGGGTTTTAAATGATGAAGTGACATTTGATCAATTCCAAACATAACCTCTGTTCTGCGTGACCCTTTCACATCGGCAATATCTTGTCTGGTGCTATTTAAATTTTTTTTGCAGTGTAGGTCATTAATGCAATACCTGCCTATCATGCTACATGGTGACAAATTTTAAAATTATTCAGTGACGTACACTAAACTAACCTAACCTCCTTAACCAAACAAGTAAAATCTAATTAATTAATTTTTCTAGCCGCATGTAATGTGTGATCTTATAAATTCTTTTGTTGTGGGTTATTCGTCACCTCATCTCATTCCCCGACTTTTTCAACCTTTTAATAATGGGTAATGCAAAAAAGGGGGTCAGTCCAGTCTCCCAAAATTGACCCTTTCCTGTTGTTGTTCACACCGAAAAAGTATTTAGAACACCCTTGAGTGTTTACCCTAAGCAGCTCTGAAGTCACTGGCTTTGTGAATCAATCAGCTTTTGAATAACCATTGCGAAGTGTTCTAGGTAGTAACCGTAAGTTAAAAGAAGTGGCTCACACGATCATGATTGTCAGCCAGCTGTCGGGAGGTCTATGTCCGGTCATGACGGTTTCAAAGCTATGGTGCCAAGATTTGCAAGGACAATGTTAGGTGCTTTTATTGCTTTAACCTGAAAGAACACATGTAGTATCGCACCAGTACCTCATATGCTCTTGGTATTTTTACTTCTTCACCCACCTCCATGATCATTACTGCCATGAAAAGTGGTCTAGAAACTTTTAGACCAACTAGACATAGATTGCACATAACTACTTGGGAGTCTTGGCTATACTTGTGTACAGTATGTCTTCTGAATGTGAGCTTTGGAAGTTGTCCAAGTCTTTTCCCATTAGGTGTTTTCTGTTTGTAGGTCAATGCTTTGCAGCTTTATATAAGAGGAATATAATCAGTGACGATGTTGGAGTGGAATCCTTTGCCTTTTTTTTTTCTTTTTTTTGCTGCTCTTAGACTATTGTAATTTTTCCAAAGAGGGGAAACCCCAGTTTAAAAAAAAAAACAATACCAATTATGTTACCCTTCCTTGTTATGTAAGCATTATGGAAATTTCAAGTGTTCCACTCTATTTTCATGCAACTTTGTGGATGTTGGTGCTAGATGATGTACAAAAGAAAGTGGGTTCAGCATTGTATGTTTTGCGTCTTTCCCACCGGAGGAAGCAGATTACTTGAGGATGTGATATGAAGTAACTCAACTAATGTTGCAATCTCATTTTCAGGTGATGACCGATGCAAGGAAGGAATAATTGCAGTTATGTGCAAGTGATGTGATTAGTGAACTCTAGTGACAATGATGTTGGGATTGAAGAAGCATCTGAGAGACGAGCTTTTACAGCTTGCCCTATTACTTAGTCTACTGAGAGTAGACCCAGACTCTTATTTGGGGGTTGGATTAAATCCAGCTCCTCCCATTCATAATTTGAACTTAGGTCCCAGTTGGGGTTACATACAGACTCAGTTTCATGACATTCACCGTGGTGCCCCATATCAAGACCATCTTAGTTACCTACCTAAAAGTGTTATAAATGAGAGAGATATATTTGAAGACTTGCTCTCTCTGGGAAACTATCACTCTGTTGGAGGTGGACAGCAACGTGATGTTTGGGCATTCCTCCTCAATGCGCAGTCTTCGGCTGGATCACCTCCACCTGGAGATATCCCTGGTCAGGTTGAAAACCCGTCCACAACTGGTGCTGGGATCATCGAGCCTGAAGTTCCAGCACTGCCAAATTCTGAACTGAGCCAAGAGGTGAGTTGTTTATTGCATTTTTTAAAAAAACAGAAAAGTTAGTTTTTGATTCACAGGGTATGACCCTGTATCTCTTTTCTTCCACAACTGGTCTGAAGGTTGAACTAGTTGCCCAATTCTAAAGGTTTTTCACCTTTCTGCTTGACGCTGCTCCAAAATTAGTGTTTACTGACGCAAAGAGATTCTGATGAGGCAGTCAGGAGGAAGGCCAAGATGGTTATGATGGCAACAAGCCAAGTAATCCTTTGCTCACTTTGGGAACGAGTGTACAATGTGACTCTTCTACCAATGTAGCATGTAGGCCAACAAAATCATTTGTCGTGTATGAGGGATGTGATTAGTGACTGGCGATGTTACTTGGAAGGAGTGAAGGTCATCTTGTTTGATCCACCATTGAATGTTTAGGAATGGTGTGATTTCTGACCAATTTTCGTTTCTAATTGGTGGACACATTGCTGGGTTAACAAACTCAGCCAACATGAACTTACAGATTAGCTTGATTCTTTTATCTGTTTTGTGCTGATAAATTTGTATTCAGTTTCATTTTAAAAGATATCAGGTGATGTCATGTGAACCAGATGGTTCTAGAAGGCATTGGAGACGATTGTGCTCAAAGTGTTAGCGGCAGCTGATAGATTAACGATTTTGCTAGGGTGCATTGGGTAGAGGATGTGGCCTTGACTAGGCTGAAGCCACTTCAGAGTGTAAATTTATTATTATAATTCTGCTGTGACTAGCTAAAATCTCACGTGATCTTGCATACTCCCATGCTATCCCCTAGGGAATTTGGAAGAGCGCAGCAGCTCTGTTAATTTGATGTGCACAGTGTTTAAAAATTAAGATGAAATATTAATATTACCAGGGAGTTGAATTCTCATGAAGGAAGTTTTACCTTGATCAGACCTTGAAAATGACAACACGTGTGGATGTAACATACAAAGAAAATGGTAGCATCTCCATTATTGTTTTTTACTGTGCCCTGAGGATGTCAAAACATCCTTATGTAAGTCATACAAAAAAATTACATGTAAGGTGTTGCAATAAGTGACGTAAAGATGGGGAAGATTTGACCAGTCCACTTTGGGGAAAGGATGAGCAGCGTTATATGCATTCACTGTTGTTGAGGATATAAATTGAGGTAAACTACAAAGTTGGCTTAATGCGTTAAGCTTGATTCATTTCTTGGCATTGCACAACAAAAAAGGCCTGAGGGAGTAGAATCAAGGGCATATTGCATGGCAAACTGGGATTTTATTTGCGACACAAAAGGGTTATTTCAAGGTCATTGGGCTCCTCTGCAATAGGTTACAAGTTTAGCACATGGATGGGCAGCAATGCAGAACTAAAGTCATATNAAAATATTAGCCTGTAATATTACATTGTGTGACCCAACCTTTTAAAATCCTGCAAGAGGGTCTGGCCTGGAATTCTTGGGTGCAGTATAGCCATTGCTGCTCTTGTGCCACTAAAAGCCCAATCAATCAATTAATCAGTTAATCAATCTGGCCTGCAAAAAAAAAAAAAAAGTTCCATCATCAATGTCTGATGCCAATAAATCCATTGCAATTCAGAACATGGATGAATGATTCAGTTTTGCCTAATGTTTAGCAGCAAATAATTTTGATAACCACTAAAAGTAACTATTCTGAAGTAACTGCTTAAAATAAGTAGGTAAATGCCAAAATATCGATAACTACTGTGGGGGAACTCACTATATCGCATCCCGGAAATAACAGGGGCACAAGTCCAACAATGACGATTTTGACTTATTACTAGAGCAGTGTCCATGACCGTGTGCACATTCAGAATGCATATTCTGATTTAAAGAAATTAATAATTAATAATTCTGATTATTCGAATGCTGCATCAATACCTGATTTATGATAACACTATACCAACACTATACAACTTTCAAAGTGCTCTCCTGTGAAATTGACTTTTTGGACTTGTGCCCCTGTTATTGCCGGGGTGCGATATATGCATTTTAATGGCCCAATAAAACAAGGGCCAAAGCCCTGCTGGGTAGAAAAGTTTATGTGGGTGCATAATTATTTTTATGGGCCAATGCCATGATTGCTTTTTCCAGGCTGCCAAAATTATTAGTGGAAATTGTTCGTAATAATCCAGATGAAAAAGTGAAACTCAGTTTTGTTCTATAGATTTGGGTTTTGCAAATACAGGTTGTACCTGGTTTACGCCGATAATAATAGGTTCCAGCAAAATGTGGCGTAAAGTGAAAAGGCATAAAACGAGACAAAATTATAATGGAAGTAAATGAGATAGGTTCCACGATTTCCAAAATTTTCCCTCAGACAGTACTTAAATTGCTGTTTTTAATGCTGACTATTTGAAACATTTTATTATGCACATTTAATGGGAGGTTCCAGGTTGAGGGTCATTAGGTTCTGAGGCCTCTTTTCGCTTCTTTTGGTAAGAACTGCAGTAGACGTAGGGTATTTAACAGACTTCGGAGAGTGCCGGGACCAACAATACGGTACTGTATATATCGATAGACACCGCCACAATGCACCACGAAAAACAAAATAAAAACATCTATGGTAGTGTGTTCAAACTCAGAAGTGTTACCGAAACAGGTTGGTGTAGGGGATAAGGAGCCGGCCTGCTAATCGGGAGGTCCTGGGTTCGAATCCCGGGGCCGGCGACCCTGACCATGGTTTTCTGTGGTTTTCCATGGTCCCTCCAGGACAATTCCGGGGTAGTTTCCATAAAAAATAGGCCACAGCCGCTTCCTTCCCTATCCCTGGTCCCATCCAATGGTGGTAATCCACCCCCCTAAGGGAGCCAAAGGGTCTAGCACGGGGTGTGATAAATAAAAATAAATAAATAAACTCAGAAGTGTTGCAGTGACGTGTTTATGTTCTGATTGTGTCATCGTCAAATTTTTCACAATTTTCGATTTAAATATTTGAAAGAGCCATTTTCAAACCGGTGTTAATGTGAAATGGCATAAAATAGAGTGGCGTAAAACTGGTATGTACTGTACAGGACGTACCCATTTTACTCTGTCAATTGGTTCCAGAAAAACATGGCGTAAGTGAATAGGTGTAAACCGAGACCAAATTATAATGTAAGTAAATGAGAGGTTCTAAATTTTCTAAAATTATTCCATAGGGAGTAATAATAATAATAATAATGATAATAATAATAATGATAATAATAATGATAATAATAATGATAATAATAATAATGATAATGCTGGGGTAATGTGCTTTCGCTCCCAAATGGGGGCATATCGCATGGACCTTTATTTGTTGAGGTACATTTGGTGCCTATTCATTTGAAAAGCCCGGCCCCACAGGCAGGATGACAGGAGGGGATGTGCAAGGTGCAGTGCAATGTCTTAATGTGGCCATTTTTAGTGAACTCCCCCGGGTGGTTTAGTCTGTGGAAATACCACCCAAGACGAAGCCAGAGGTGACCCTGAACTCTGCACGAGATGAAGGGGGTGTCCCCGGGCTGGGATTGAACCCGGGACCTTAACATCTGTGGGCGCGTACGTTACCGCAGCACCACTTCGCCTCCCTTATTCCATAGGCAGTACTAATATTGCTGTTTTTAATGCCGAATATTTGAAATATTGATTAATGGGAGGTTCCAGGTTAAGGGTCATTGGGTTTTGAAGGCTCCTTTCCTTATTTTGGGAAGAACATACTGTAGTATACGTTGGGTATTTAACAACGGTTCGAGTACTTCGGGGAGTGCCAAGACCAACAATCCAGTACTGTATATATTGATAGAACCTGCCACATAGCACCAGGAAAAACAAAACAAGAGCCTTTATGGTTGTGTTTGGGCTCAGAAGTGTTGCAGTGATGTGTTTATGTTCAGATTGTGTTGATATCCTCAAATTTGTCAACAATTTTCGATAAAAAAATTTCAAATGTAATTTTAAAACCGGTGTTAATGTGAAACAGCATACAATGGAGCGGCGTAAAACAGTACTTCCTGTATTGGCATTTCAAATTTCAATATTGCAATTGAGGCGCTCAGAGGAAGAAGGCATATTCCAACCAGAGTTCATTTTGAGATAAATGGCTTTATGTGTTGTAAGACAATAGGTTTTTTCCATTACGGACCAATTTTACAAGTGGAATATGTGAGCTTTGACATATCCCAATTCATTTGGTACTTCAGCACATGAAAGGTAGATGGCAGGAGAGTACAACACCACTATAATATCAAAATTGGAGGTCGGTTGGGATATGCCATTCTTCCTTTGAGTGCCTCAATTATTTCCATTTTAAAATCATGGCAGGAGGTGCAAGGAATGGTAAATAATTGTGATTTTAATGTTTTAAGCAATGGTAGATTGCGTGATTTTAAATAGAAAAAAAAATACAATATTGAGAGATTGAAGTTCAGATTTTTGCAAAACCCGAATCTAGAGACCAAAACTGGGTTTCACTTTTTCATCTGGAATTATTATGAACAACTTTCACTAAAAATATTGGCGGATGGAGGAAGCTGGAAGTGATTAGTGATATACAGTATCTACACACTGATATTTATAAGCCAGAAAGGAGCATCCCATGAGTACTGTACAGTACTAAATATGATGCAAATTCCATGAACAGGTGTTCTTTTCTTCCAAATTTATTACCTTGGGAGGTAATAAGCTAGACCAGGGACTTCTGTTTTCGCTCTGTTGGGCCATTCATTTGTTCTTTGGAATGGTGGAAACAAGGAAGTAGTTGCTTTTAAAAGTATGTGCTTTTATTTTATGCATTTTTAAATGAGGAGAAATACATAGCATTATATACTTCTGAAACACAATGTGTTCTCATGGGAAGATGCTATTTATCCAAGGCTCTAACTTACAATTGTAACTTTTTAACACAATGGTACTGATAACACAGATCCATGTCTGGGAACATGCTACATCAATTTTTCTTAGGGCGAAATATTTTACTGGCATAAAATACAAGGTTTCACAATTGACATGTATATTTTAGTTTTCAGTGTTTTGGTACTAACTGGCTTATTTTAAAGCATTTACTTTTGTATAGTTGCGTTTAGTGGTTATCGAAATTATTAGTTGCTAAAATATTTTGTTGCATGGACTCGACCTTTTAAATGCTTGCAAGCTGGGAAGGATTGCAAAAATGAGCTTTATCATTGATATTAGATGCCAATAGTTCCGTTGGGCCATTACCAATCAAATCTTCTAATAATAATGGATGCCCTGTGGTATGTCCTTTTGGACCTTTTAGGGCAGTGGTTCTTAAACTTTTTGCTGTCACCCCTCCCTTGGGAAAGATCTTATGACTGACACCTCCGACCTCTCACGTTTCCGGCCTTGAGGACGGAAGTTACTAATACTTGATTGTGACGTAGTTCTCTGTCCCTGGGAATTCTAGAATTTTGTGTACATAAATGTGGATAAAACTATTTCAAGTTTTTGTGGCAACTCACACCTCCCCTGGAGTCTGTCTACACATCCCCTGGGGAGGTGTACCCCACAGTTTAAGAACCCCTGTTTTAGGAGATCATCTTTTAATTCACCGACTTTAATCATTGGATGTGATGGATTTTGATAGTGGAAGGAAACGGGAGAGCCCCAAGAAAACCCACGCGAACACGGAGAGAACCCATCGAAACTATCCACATAAGTATCCTCTGTCTGACCCGGGGACCAAACTCGGGACCTCAGAGGCGGAAGGCTGTGGCAATAACCACTACACCACGTGCCACCCCTACCAATCGAATATTCATTAAAATTCAAAGCTTGGATAGGTGATTCAGTTTGGCGTAATATTAGTATCTCTTTTCACAACCAATAAAGTACCGTAAGTGGGGGTTACTTTGTGACATGCTGGGTGACTTTGTGACAAATCAGTTTAAATAATGCAAGAAAATTTATGGTGGTGTACCACCCCCCAACAGAGTCTATGTAGGCCTATCACGGGGTAAAACAAAAAACAACACAAAAAACTACTTCAAAGTTACTGCTACAAAATAAGCAACTTAGTGCCAAAAATTGCTAAGAGAGGTTTCAATTGGAACCCCTTGTATACATACCCCCTCCCCCCATCCATTACTGATTTAAAAGGAATTGTTTTGCAGTTGTTTTGTCTGTGCTTACTATGTGTTAGATGTACATAAATAATGTGACACTACTGCAATATAAATTTTCAAAATAGGCCTTTATGTCATTGATATGCAGTTATTGTAGCTTTTAGTTTTCAAATCAATTGAGGCTCTCAGAGGAAAACCGGCATATCCCAACCGACCTCCAATTTTGAGATTGTAATGCTTTTGTACTCTCCTTCCATCTACTTTCATGTGCTGAAGTCCCAAATGAATTGGGATATGCCAAAGCTCACATATTCCACTTGTAAAATTGGTCCGCAATGGAAAATCCTATTCTCTTGCAACACAAAAAGCCGTTTATCTCAAAATGAACTCCGGCTGGGATATGCCGTTTTTCCTCTGAGCGCCTCAATTTTCATCAAGAAAGAAAATGGAACTTGCAGAATTGTTATGCACAAGCAGTTGATATTTATTCCTCAAGGTAGATAATAATAGCCTTACATTTCCCTCTCCCTATTAAAGAGGGCAGTTCGGCCCTAGCACGGGGTATCTAAAAAAAATAAAAAATAAAAATAGCCTTACATTGTGAGTGTGAGAGTAAAGCACATATCAAAAAATGTTTGTTGGCAGATTCCATACCAAATGATTACATTTCATCAGGCAATATGTCTGGTTTCATGTTTAGGGATGTGTTGCCACAGGATTGAGCCAAAATCTCAGTTGCTCTGCACTTTAATGTGCATATTTCTCTGAATTGGTGCAAGGAAATGTTGACCTGGACCATAACGTGAGATGTCTCCTTTTTTACTAAATTTCAGGACATGCTAGCACATTGATATTATCCTGAAGGTCTCGTTAACTGATATAAGAATCTACAGATTTAAAATATTTTTAAGTAAGCTGTGTCCC
>JYFJ02005179.1:0-26889 GCA_000934665.2 Catajapyx aquilonaris
CATGAGCAATGGCCAAGTTACAGCAAGAGAAATTCCATTAAAATCTTTCGATGATTAAACTTAAGGTCGACCTGGAAAAATAAAGTCAGTGGTTTAGGTTGAAGAAGTTCGGAATGCCAGTAATTGACAACGACGTTGAACTTGGCCGTATTTCAGATCTCACCACTTTTTACGGCCAAGCAGTCAGGAGAACTTGGCCTTTTTTTACTGAAAGGTTTTTGGTGGGATTGAACCTGTCTTCAATGCCCAGATAGTACGAAAGAACACGCCAAGTGTGCAAATGGTCCTCGAAATCTTTCTTTGTTGCGCCGTGGAGTCCCAACTTCTTTGAACATGTGACCGCATCTATTAGAATCCCTGTGACCACAGTCAGAGAGTCAAACTGACTCTGGTACATGACATCAGATGGATATGGGAACTGGTACACTTCATGTCCTTTGTTCGTCACTTCCTTATTGATGGCTTTCCACAGAACACACTTTTTCACCACTTCTGGTAGAAGAGTTGGGTTGTCCCTGCTGGTGACCACCTTGTCCCAGTGCTTGTTGGCGTACATTCCCATCCAGGAGTGAATCTTCTGGAGCTTAACCATACTCTTGTAGCAGTTACTTTCAGGATCCCACAGGTCACCGTTCATCCAAACTATACCATACTGTTGGATGTCCGCAATGCGTTTGGCGCACCCAGAAGTGGTCTCGAACTTACGGTTGAAGACGAGTACTTTTTGACAAAGCTCGTTGACGAAGGAACAGGCGATTGCGAAGAAGTAGGACATGGAAAAAGGAAGGAGGTGTCTCCAGAAGAACTTCTGACCTCTTCTGAATTTTTCTTTGTCCACCCATTCCGGAGGAGGGTCTGTCATGGAAGGCGTGTCGAGACCAGGGATGGTCATTGCCAACGACCACTTCTTGACCAGCTTCTCCGGAATGATGGTCATCTTTAGCTGCTTCTTGATGGAGAGGTGCACCACAAGTGTTTAATTTTTCTCTGCGTCCTTTTTATACAATATATTGCTGGGCATTGACCGAGGATTGCAAAGTCGTCATTCTACGTCATCATTTGACGTGGAAAGCTAATATCTGCTTTAAATTTTTTTACATAATATGCCTTTGCCCTCTTCTTCCAAGAAAAAGGATGTGTAAAAAGTTGACTGATGCACATGTATTATTTTCTCAAGGGCAAATCACTGTTACGCAATCATAAGTCCGAACTATTTACAGACACAACATTGACGTACTGTATTTCATTTCACTCCGGAACATGTTACAAATTTGATTGTTTTTTAGAGGCGCATATTAGATTTATCTTTAATGACCCAACAATTAACCAAAAATTGACCAAATAAATTAAGCATTTTAATGAAACGAGATAATATCGGCAATTGTCATATACCAGGTGTGATATTTTCCATTAGTGTCATACTACATTTGACCAGTTATTCTAATGACAATTACAAATAAATTTTCCAGATTTTTAAAAACTATTTTGGAAACAGCAAATCCCAAGAGCAATGAAATTTTTAATAATATCATGATATTATTATTAATTTAATCATTGTGCAGTACACTGTACTCCCGATTATCCGGGCTAATGGCTGCACGGATGTCGCCGGATAATCTGAAACACGGATAATAGGAAATTGGTCCTAGATACCATAAAATGAGCTATTCACACATTTTAAATGCTGAACGACTGTACATACTGTATCTGCTAAGATTTAATCAAAATTAAAACAAATTCCGTAGATTTTTAGTTTGTATTATGGAAAAAGTCTGTCAGCAACCGGGTTACGCAACCGGGTTACTATACTGTATAGCAACCACGGTAACCCCTACTCTGGTTACCATATTGGCAAAATGTTACAATCTTACTTTTCCTGTGGGAAGAACAGGTATCCTGCTTTATATTACATTACATAACATTACAATGTATTTGATCTGATCTTATTATATAATAACTTAATATACGATCAGTAGTTTTCAATTTCAGGTTTTCATTGCAATTTTTTGCGTACGGCACATTCCAAGGGCAGCTTCGGTCAGTGGGTTCTGATTCCAATGTCATTTTTTTTGTTACTTAAGAAAGGATTAGTTTGTAAATCCCAAGGTCTGATTACAGCACCTTAACAATAATTATAGGTACACGATATGTACAATATTTTTTGCTTATACTGCAAGAAATCTGACTAATCATGACAATTTTAAGTTCTCAACATTCATTATTCTCGACAAAACATTAGGATCGATTTGGATTAGCCTATCCTTTATTTGCATATCTACCATTTGAAGGTATATTACGTCAGGAACATTATAATACATGCTGTCATAAAATTGCTTAAAATGTTGGTTTTTTTTAACGCAACTACAAATTCCGACAAATTCACCAGTTTCACCATAGATGGCCATAATGCATTGGGCCCATGTGTGTACGTGTGAAAATCCGCCACACTAACTCCAACTGATATTTTCCAACACATTTATGAAAAAAAAGTACATACGATACGACGGTTTATATAGGGACGGTTTGGGTGGTTCCATTTCAGATCAGCCATGGAGTGAAAAATTGTGTCATGATATAGTCATCGATTTTTTTGAAAAAAATATATGTGAAACCCACATCCAATTGAACTCTCATGGAGCAATCAGTTTTACGAAATTAAATTTAGGTATCGAGATATTAATATTTCTCTTAAGGGGTACCAAAATAACCTTCACGGGAAGGTGCACTTTTTCCATTGCTTTCAATGAGTATATTTCGGGAACTGTTCTGAAAACCAACATGAAACCAACTCTGTTTAAAATTAATTTTAAAGTAAGATCATTTTTCTACGAAAAGAGGTGTCCAATGTTGCAATGATGGTAAAAATCATTATTATAAAATTAATGAATGAAGAGTGGAAAAACTTTGTTATATTTTACAACATGGTTTGGCAACATGTTTTTTAAAAAGCACAAAAAAAATGATTGGAAAATGATATCGAAAAACATTTATTTTCAACAATTATATTCCAGCTGTACATAGCATTTATCCCACAATAATGACCGTGCATCTAATTTCAAGGACATTTTTTGTTCATGCTCAAGGTCTGATGTTACACTGTTGTGACACGTGATGAGAAAATTAAACTATGCAACAAAAATAATCTCAGGGAAACTTATAGGATATAAAATATGATTACAATGTATTCATGACAAATTATGAAACGAAATATTGCGCCCTTAATTAATGAAGTAATTTATAGCTGATATTATTAATATTTAATATTTGTATCAGCACATATTACAAAAAATCACCATAATAACAAAAAGTCGGCATTGTTTAATGAAAAAATAATTATGCAGTAATTTGTTACATCGGAGAAATTTCACAATTTACGCAATATTTTGCAGAAAATTTTCAGGATATAATCACTGACATAAAAACTACTCAAATTCTCTAATGAGATTTCTCCGAATTCTTCATTATAAATTTAGGCAGTTTGAAATCTTGAAGTGCCCATTTCATTAGGCGATTGAATACATACCGAACAGCAGACAAGCGCATGACGATAAATGTCATAAACTGGACCCATGCAAACTTCACCTTGCTATACCACTTCAAACTTTTTACAGTTTCTGGTAAATCAAGATCCAGAATCCACCCAATGAACATAAAAAGAAATTCACTAGACAAAAGGTAAGTCGTAAATTAAACTCCGCAACAAAAATAAACTCAGGGAGACGTATAGGATATAAAATATGATTACAATGTATTCATGACAAATGACGAAACAAAATATGACGCCCATCATTATGAAGTAATTTATCGCTGATCTTATGAATAGTATCGGCAATTTTCATTGCACGTATAAAATTTTCCTATTTGTCTCAGACTGTTTTACCAGTTATCATTCTGGCAAGGTAAATTTTCAGGCAATAATCACTGACATAATCACGAGTTAATAAGGAATATTTAAAACTACTCAAATTCTCTAATGAGATTTCTCCGGATTCTTCGACAGTTTGAAGTCTTGAAGGAACGATTTCACCAGGCGATTGCATACATACCGAGCAGCAGACAAGCGCATGGCGATAAATGTCATAAACCGGACCAAGGCAAACAACACTTTGTTATACCACTTCAAACTTTTTGCAGTTTCTGGTAAATCAAGATCTAGAATCCACCCGAAGAACATAAAAAGAATTTCACTAGACAAAAGGTAAGTCGTAAATGGCGCAATTAACTGAAAAGCTTTGATATGCAGCCTGATAGCGTACTCATTGTCTCGTGTCAAAGTGTACATCGCCGGTATGACAAAAGCTGATTTGTAGTGTTCCATGTACTCCCTGACATCTTCCAGATTTCCAACGAAAGGATTGAATCTGTCCTGAATGCCCAGATAGTACGAAAGTACTCGCCAAGTGTGCAGATGGTCCTCGAAATCTTCCTTCGTTGCACCGTGGAGTCCCAATTTCTTTGAACATGTGACCGCATTTATTAGAATCGCTGTGACCACAGTCAGAGAATCAAACTGACTCTGGTACATGACATCAGATGGATATGGGAACTGGTACACTTCATGTCCTTTGTTCGTCACTTCCTTATTGATGGCTTTCCACAGAACACACTTTTTCACCACTTCTGGTAGAAGAGTTGGGTTGTCCCTGCTGGTGACCACCTTGTCCCAGTGCTTGTTGGCGTACATTCCCATCCAGGAGTGAATCTTCTGGAGCTTAACCATACTCTTGTAGCAGTTATTTTCGGGATCCCACAGGTCACCTTTCATCCAATTAATGCCATACTGTTGGATGTCCACAATGCGTTTGGCACACCCAGAAGTGGTCTCGAACTTACGGTTGAAGACGAGCACTTTTTGACAGAGCTCGTTGATGAAGGAACCGGCGATTGCGAAGAAGTAGGATATGGCAAAAGGAAGGCAGTGTTTCCAGAAGAACTTCTGACCTCTCCTGAATTTTTCTTTGTCCACCCAGGCAGGAGGAGGGTCTGTCATAGAAGGGGTGTCGAGACCAGGGATGGTCATTGCCAACGACCACTTCTTGACCAGCTTTTCCGGAATGTTGGTCATCTTTAGCTGCTTCTTGATGGAGAGTTGCACCACAAGTGTTTAATTTTTCTTTCCGTCCTTTTTATACAAGTCTTCGGTCAATGCCCAGCAATTATTGCTTGGCATTGACCGAGGACAAAAATAAGTGGGCAATGTTTCCTGCAAAGTGAATGTGAAGTTGTCATTATACGTCATCATTCTACGTGGAAAACAAATTGCAATTTAAAAAAAAAATCCTTATATGCCTTTGACCCCCTTCCAAGAAATTCCCACATGGGTAAAACCCTAAAAAACTAATACGCATATAAGCTATATAAGGAAATATTGGCTCGTTCTTTTGTTCCTTAAAAAAGAATGTGTAAAAAAAAGTTCAAGGTGAAACCGTAATGATGCCTGATCCACATGCATTAGTATCTCAAGGTAAAATCACTGATAATCATATGTCCGAACTATTTACAGACGCAACATTGACGTAGTACATTTCACTCCTGAACATGTTAAGACTGTTATTTTGAGGCACATATTAGATTTATCTTTAATGACCCATATGAAAACATAAAGCATTTTAATAAAACGAGATAATATCAGTAATTGTCATTCCAGGTGTGATATTTTCCATTAGTGACATACTACAATTGACCAGTTATTCTAATGACGTCGGCGACCTTTTCTATGTCAGGAACATCATAATACTATGATGTCATAAAATTGATTCTCATTTACACGCAACTACAAATTCCGACAAATTCACCACTTTCTCCATAGATGGCCATAATGCATTGGACCCATTTGTGTACTGCACACCCTCGTGTGAGAATCCGCCACACTAACTCCAACCGATATTTTCCACCGCATTTATGGAAAAAATACGTACGGTACTGTATAATCATTATCTTGCATTATATGTAGGTTATATATTGCTCTAACATAATTGAATGAGAAATTCAACAAAATGGACCAAAATATCTGGTGTCTTCAAGAATGTAAATGCCAACAATTATTAGACCGGAAATTGCAATAATGCATAATAAATTATTTATTGGCCGACACCATTTAATTTTAAACATAAACTTGTAATTATAAATATAAAATGGAGCAGATTTTTCAGCGGAAAATATAACAAAAAAATTATATTCACTAAAACGACTTAAGCACAGTAAACCTCCGACGCTCCTTATCAGTAATTAATCTATCTGCAGAATCGCCCAAAAATCCTACCAGGAAGTCCCAAAAAAACGCTGCGAGTCAAGNAAAAAAAAAAAAACTGAAGTAAAAAAAAAGTCTGATGGCGACAAAAACGGGTAGAGTCGGAATAGAGTTGGCGGTTGGGCAGAAATGTCCCAGGCAGCCAATCTCATCGGTTTGGACGTCCAATTCCACCTTGGCCCCCCGTCATCGTCCCGGAAAATATCCGCCTTCGTCCGGATGATTTTTCTTCCCGCCGGCTCCTCCTGTATTAACTTTCAGAAGACTTGGACTTCTCTTCCTTTTGGTACAGAAAGCATCCACGACTTTGGAAGGTGGTATGTCCATTTTGGTACCTGTCAAAATCCTTCTGCTGATACCACGGATGGAGAGCCTCGGAATCAAGACAACTCTATAACTCATTGCGTGCAGGCGCTGGCAATTCATTGGAAAGGTTTGTTGCCAGAAGGAGGATCAAGGAGGATCATGACTTCTATATTGTGGTTAGTATGGTGCTATGTGATAGTCGAAAAATGTTTCTAAATATTGGCACAATAATATCTAAAAATAATAAAAAAATTATGGAAATATTCAAACAACAACACCAACATCACGACAATTCCCAAATATACAGATTCCACTTCCAGACGTCGCGTCGCGTCGTAGAGGGCTGGGAGACGGCTCGTTGGAAAGCTCTCGTCAATTATATACATCAATCGGGGAGGTGTGGTGGCCGTGATGGTAACGTCACGGCTTGCTGTGTGAAAGGCCCCAGGTTCGATCCCCGCCTAGGGAACTTTCCTTTCACCTGCGTCGGGAGGGTCTCTCACCTGCACCAAGGAGGTGTCTGGCAACCTAACCTCCTGGGGAACTGCACATGACCCGTTTTCAGACGTGCACCTTGCACCCATGTTCCCTCCCCAAAAATCCCCTATCCCTTCCCCATGTCCTTTCATCCTTGCACCGGAGTGAAGAAGAAAAAATAGAAAATTGAAGAAAATGGTGGTATCCCACCCCCCTATAAGGACCCATGGCCCTAGCACGGGGTAACGTAAAAATATATATATACATCAATGTAATATATACCACTTATATACTTATATATACTTTTTTTTATTGTACCCCGTTGGGAGTTAACTTCCATTAGGGGGGTGGAATTACCACCATTTGGGTGGAACTGGTGTACTGTGTGATAGTACTTAGTGTGTTCCAAGGGTAGGTAGGAGGGGATGTGCGAAGTGCGTGTGCACAGACGTTGTATTTGCCGTTTTGTGAACTCCCCCGGGTGGCTTATGTGCAAGGATCGCCACCCGAAACGAAGCCAGAGACGGTCTCACTCTGCACGAAAGAAGGTGGGACCCCGGGTGGGGATTGAACCCGGGACCTTAACTTCCGTGGGCGCACGCGTTACCACGGCGCCACTCCGTCTCCCAAATACTTATATATACTTCCACATCCCTATATTAGTTTTGCGAGTCCTATCAGGCTACCTGGCCACTTTCCACGAGTTTTTGAGCACCCTGTATAAAGCCCCAATCCGAGGAGGAGGAGGATATAGGATGGAACAGATTTCGCACTTCCCGAGGTCGTAGAGCTCTGGTCGAAATTCCGTTGGATTTCTTGCCACCGGTTTAGCAATGCCAAAAATCCTCAAAATCGCAACATTTTGCGATTTTGATGATATTTGGCCAGCCGTTTTGGACTTGGCAAAAAGTCGACTTTTGCACGTGCCAGCTTGTCCATCAGCTCCTCATTAAGCCGCCAGAGAACAATAGCCCCTCTCCGGCGCTCCCTCCCCCCATCTGCTCACAATCTGGATCTACTCTAATCCCATCTCAGTGCCTCTTCTCACCATACGTCAGCTAGGGCGCATTCTCCTACTCCACACCTTTCGCGATGATGTCACGGGTTCTATAAACGGATGCCACCCCGTTCCCACCGATTTTTGCGTAAAAAGACTTGCTCTGCTCGCATCGGAGAGTGGGGTATAAGTGTAAGGCGGCCGGGTGCACTGGGCCTCGGAGAGTTACGGAGACCGAGGAGGACCTGCGCGGGAGCGGACCAATTCGCGCCGCAGGCGCGCAAGTGGGGCGCAGCCCCACGGGGGGGGGGGGGGGAGTGTGGGGGGGCGAAGCCCCCCGCCTCGCAAAGCGAGTCAATAATATACAGGGTGTTCCACTGATATCGTATTGATGTATTATACTACAGCAATTAGCTAAATTTGCCCCTAATTTGCTCAACTCTGTCTATTAAAATGGGTTCCTCCCCCCCCCCCCCCAAATCACTGAACCATCACATTTTTCAGAACATTTGTCTGCAGTGCCTGCAGACCAAAGTTATAAAGAGTCAGGCCAGCAGTCCCTTGGTGATTCCGGCGCCATCCTCGTCATTAAAACAAAGCGTAGTTCCACCCCCCTAGTTCCAATATAACCCTTCTAGGGCAGCAGCATCTCGCCAGACAAAAGCTATATCCTCCTCCCAACCCCCTACTTTCAACTCACTAGCTTTTCTCAGGGAATTGCAAAGAGATAAAGGCCGCCTATTACCCCAGCGGAAAGAGCTAGAAGGAAAGAAAAAACGTAGATGTTAATTGCGCTTTAATTCCGTGTAAGACGCTCTAAAACGCTATTCCAAAATCTCAGACAAAAAAAAAAAGTCTGAAAAACCGCATTGCCATCAGTCCAGGTGTGCTTTGCATTTGGCCCATCATGGCCCCCCTAGTTTCCGATCACGTTTCCTTAATTTGCACTTAATTTCCTCTCGAATGCACCTTTCCTGGAAACGGAACGTTCCAGATTCTCAAGAAGAAGGAACGTTCCTTTCAAGCCGTTAGACTAGCTTTTAACAAGTGTGGTTATTAATTAATCGCAGAGTCTGCTGGAGAGGAGTTTGCCTTTAAAAGGTAGGGGAGAACTTGATTGGTTCACCGAAACATGGAGGATATCAAAGAGGGAAGTTTGGAGGACCAATAATCCTGAATTTTGTACCAGTTGTGAAGGGATTTCTATGGATTGCTAGGATTAGCAGGTTTGGTTGTTAAAGGTGAGGTTCCAGCGAGGGGTTAGTCACTTACGAAGTCCTTCGTACACGGAGACTGAAGTCCGTCGTACACTATGGTATCAAGTGCCTAACAGCTTCATGAGGTCATACGTATGGTAGAGGCTATATTTATAATATACTAGCTGCGGCACCCGGCGTTGCCCGGGAAGAAATGAATGAAGGGAAGACACCTGCCAGTAGCCCCGTCAACTGTCAGTCTTTCTGTCTGTCCGCCCACTAATGCCATCTGTGGTCCTGCTACTCCAACACCTTCAACCTCTCCAGCCTGTATAACGGCAACCGTCATTTGCCTGCCATCTGTAGTCAACCCCCAACACCTCCATCCTCTCCCGGCCTGGGGGTGGAGCACAGATGGCAGGCAAATGACGGTTGGCAGGCGGACAGACAGACAGAGACAGACAGACAGACTCACAAACGGCTTTATTTATATAGACTAGCAGGATAATCAGCGTTGCTCGGGTTGTGAAATTCTTTTCTGCCACTTCGCCTCCTGTCACGAAGGATAACCTCGGAGGTCAAGTCCAATGTGCTAAAAACCTTCTCCGTTAAAAACTACTCCTAATGATCCCCCTGCGGCATATGTCGATTCCTCCGTATTGATTTGCATCGGGAACATCCAGACATACGTTTGGAAATATGTATTAGATTTTTTAAAACTGAAATCTAATTTTAACATTTATAGTGTCATATACAATACAATCATTATTTACTCTCACATCGAGGACTACACAAGGAACAATAGGTATTGAAAATAACAATCCAATACTTTCATTATCAAATTGACTCCAAAAATGGGACAATGCAGTGGTAATTCTATTGTTAAAAACAATCTTGACAATGCCATTCATAAATCGAAAACACGATAAGCTCATTGAATGCATACCCAATTGTTGTCATCTACCCTACCAGCAACAGCACCCATTGCCATCTTCTCTCCCCTTAAAGGTCATTGGCCACCCCTTTAAGGTCATCAGCATCTAAGGGTTGGAAAGGCAGGAAATTTTGATCGGGACAGCAATATTCTTTGCCAGGCGAAAAGGGGGCAAGTCTGTCACACGGCGTTTGAGTGGAATTGGCGGAAAGTTTATCTGGAGGGATTTGGGTCTGAGCCAGCAGCAGACAGAGTTTGCCAAGTTTCGCCTCCTCGTCTCCACTTGAGGGGAGGGATGGAGGGACGGGGGCTTAATCATCCCCGACTTGGGTCCCCCTCTTTCCCCCATCCCCAACTCAACGATCAAAAACTACCGCAGAAGACCTCTCTTCTCCCCCAGCATCTTCCCAACTCAGCCACCCAAGTTAAGAAATTACTTTCCGACTAACACCGATACCGAAATGACTCCATATGCCTAGGCCAGATGCACAATAGTACCCAGAACATGAGGACGAATTTTGGTCAAATTCTACCACATTGTTGACGCACAATTTATTATATCTCTCAGCCTCTTCCAGCTCAACTCCCTGGCCTCAGCCACCCAAGTTAAGGAATTACTTTCCGACTAACACCTATACCGAAATGACTCCATATGCCTCGGCCAGATGCACAATAGTACCCAGAACATGAGGACGAATTTTGGTCAAATTCTACCACATTGTTGACGCACAATTTATTATATCTCTCAGCCTCTTCCAGCTCAACTCCCTACCCTCAGACGCCCAAGTTAAGGAATTACTTTCCGACTAACATCGATACTGAAATGACCCCCTAACACCAGGCTAGATGTAGTGTATTCCCTACAACGTGATGACCAATTTTGGTCATGTTCTGCCACATTGTTGAAGAACAATTAGGTCACAAAATCAGGCTTGTAAGGGCAACAATGCCTTGTAGGGTTATAAATTCTGGGCTTAGGTTGAACAAAATGATTGTTAGGTAACAGAATAGTGCTTTCATATGCATCGGACAAGTATGGTAAACACATTTTCATCCATGTTTTGAAGCTGAAACAAAGCCCATTGTTGCGTATAGTGTGTAAGATATACTGGGAGGGAAAATTAGTGATTGAACTTTCCAACGCCACGTTATAGAACAAGTTAGTGACTGTATCTACCTGACTTTCGTATACAGGGTGTTTCAACTTTTTTGTCCGAACAGTTATAGGAAAATTGCACGTAGCTGCTACTTTGTAAGCAGTGACTGGCAACCGATTGATTTGTAGAAGGAATGGGGAATGGGGGGCTTGACCCTGAATTTTCAGCGGGCAGCACGTATGCCACTTCAACCTACGATTCGCAGGGAATATCATCGTTTGCAAATCACTGCTTACAAAGTAGCAGCTACGTGCAAGTTTCCGATAACTGTTCGGACAAAAAAGTTGAAACACCCTGTATGGGCACGATGTACCAAAGCTTCCTTGCTGATGCATGGCTATCTTTCAGCGGATACACCCTCACCTTCAGCGGATACACCCCCGAAAGAGATACCAACGCGCCGGAAAAAGAAAGTGACACCAAATTAGTTTGGTAGACAGCCAGCTTGCTTTGAAAGAATGCAGATGGCGGTCTAATCCACGTTCTAAACCTCGTCCTAATTCAGACAGGTGACAGTGCTATTAAAGCCTTACCTGCTAGCCTCCTTAATAATTAATAACCCTAGTGTAAGCACAGCCATTTCATTCGTCAACATGCTCTCAAGTCTACTAAATCGTAGTACCTACAACTACACAACTAAAAAAAACTAGTTTTAGAACCAGAGCATATGAGAAAGCTGAGCCCAAATTAAACGTCGTGCAATATTCCGGGGAGCCGTACGTAATTCGACACTTGGACTAATGACGGCCATGAAGGAGAAATTAGATGTTTGGGGTAATTAAAGCTGGGCTTAAAGGGTGCCCTTTGCGGCCTTTATGTACCCCCGCCACCTCGGATTTTCGGGGGTTCAAGTGGCCTGAGAAACCTGTGCTTCAAATTCCTGGGTATAATTGGGAGGAGAATATATACACTGAGGGTTCGATCTGGGGTGAAGATGGTGAAGAGCCTTCTATAATTTGCATGATGAAACAAAGGAAGTAGGTAGTTTTGTCAGGAGATGGCGCGAGGCGAAAATGACGCGAGGCGGGACCAATGTCAAGATAGATCACTTCGCATCTCACCTCCAGTGTACTACGGACTTCACGGACTTCGACCGGACTTCAAGGGGCTTCAGTCGTACTTCACAAACTCTCTATTATAATTATGAGGTAGTCGTGAAGCAGGCCAGGTCGAGGCTAGTTTTAACAAACGGCTACGAGCCTGTGTGACCCCTCAGGTCATACGGAGAAGTCCTGAGCATGATGGCAGCCACCCTTCAACGGCAGTATGGCTAGATATTGACCTCCCGTAGGCAGAATCGAACGTGAGATGGGGGTAAAGAAACAGAAAAATTGATTTTGGCAGAAAAAACTATTGTACGTGCTACAGGATGTCTCAAAAGCTACAGTACAAGGATCTAACAACGTGGTGCTAATTGAAACTCCATGTCAGTTGGTGGTACTCATTACACTTTGGTGCCCGTCACCATGTTGAGCTTAGCCACATGTGTCCAGTCTTTGACGCGATTGGTGGGAAATGAGCACCAGGGGGACACCAGGTGGAAGGGAAGGCAATTTCCATGTACTGGCAGGGACCCCGGTTTGATTCCGTTGTCTCCTTGACTGACGTTGTTTCAAAGCCCGGAACAAACATTGTTTTCCCTGCTTTCCACTCACTCACTCACTCATTACGCCCGGTTTTGTCAACCGTGTGACATGCAACTGGTTTTAGTAGCCGTACCAAGAGACCATCTTGTCTCTGCCATTCAGTTTACTGCTTCGTCAATCTTGTTTGGTGTTCATGTGGACACCCTACAATCAGGTAATTACCTTGTCAACAGTTTACAGCATTGTTGAAGCCATTTTTATAACATCTACATAACCAGCACCCGTATGGTTATATGTCACCAGTGTGTCGCCTCATTAACCATGACTGAGATAACATTGTGACATGTCACTTCCAATCTGTTCGGCCTCAATAGATTGATCGGTTCCAGTAAGGGCACGTTTCATTGTTGTCCACCTTTAATTAGAAAATTGACGAAAAATTACTGCTAGTATTTATGTTAGGCTCAAACCCCGAAAACGACCATTGAGCGAAAAAAAATTGCAATTCGAGGCATGCTATTTTCAAAACGGGTAGATTGCGAAATGCCCCTTTTCAAATCACCAATTTCGCGAAATGCTCATTTTAAAATGGACAGATGGGGGAGGCATGGTGGTCTAGTGGTTACGCCACTGGCCAGCTTTTTCCGCTTTTTACCCGACATGCCGGGGCAGAATTACACTCCCTACTCTGCCCAGGGCCAGGAGAAAAGGTCTGGTGTATTTCACAAAGTCAGAAATGACTAAAAATTACAGCGCCCTCCCTTGGGAACCTCCTCTTCCGCCCTATCCCGGGGTATTTAATTAAAAAATTTAAAAAATTAAAATTAAAAAATTAAAAAATGGACAGATGGAGAAATGCTCGGGTTTTTCGCTCAATGGCCGTTTTCTGGGTTTCCACCTAACACTTCCACCTGGTTGTAAAATTTGTGAAATATGTGACACATTTTGTCAATAACTACTTGCTCCCATGATGTCACTCGTTAATGAACACATCGAATGACGATGCTAATGAAATTCGAAATTAAGGCTCAAATTTATTTTCGTCAATTAGTTTGCATGTTTTTGAAATTATTTACACTCGTCCACGCCATTTGTCAATTAACACTACTCCCGGCATACCATTTGGCTGTTGTCAACGTCCAACCAAGTTTTTGAAGAGGGATTTTTAAAAATATACCATAATTTTAAAAAAATGATCCCTATTAATGTCGGTGCCAAAACAGGCATACACTGTTTGTTCCACATACACACATTTTGTCCTCATTTCAAGTTCAGCACTTGGAAAATCCATATGTTAAAAAAGGAACGAGGGGTAGGGATGCATGTGAATGAATATTTCATATTGAAAAACAGGAAGGGCAGCCATATTTCCCAGCCAGACTAGACGTGTGACCAAAATCTGTGCTTGAATTTCGTGGTGCGTCGCCAGGGAGAACCGGGGAGGGGGAGGATAGGGAATGGAGGAGAGTAGAGAGATTGGGTGATATGTGCTGCTGCCTGGTGAACGTGACTTGGGTTCTAATTATGTTCCTTCATCTCTTGCTCTCTTCCTCCTCCGAAACATCAAAATAGTACCAGCAGGTTTCTAAATAAACGTAGATATACGGATGACTCGCCATGCTCGGCGGTGGGGCTTCGCCTACTTTCCGAGCCTTCGGTGCTTGGCATCCCCGAGTTAGGAATTACCAGAGTTGGTGCCAGAATGGACATATTCAAATAAAGAAGCCATGAGATGCCATACACAGCGTAGATAGTGTCAGCTTCCAGTTGGATGGGAGCCAGTGGGCGATGGTGGCGCTAATCTGGTGGAGGATCCGGCCAGTTCGGAGATCGGACCAAGGTGAGATCGAACTAAGTCATTATTTTGACCATAGTTCGAAAACAGCGGGGAAAATTGCAATTATGAGAATTTTTCGCTTAAAAATTGGCGACGAGAGCTTTCCAACGAGCCATCTCCCGACCCGCTACGACGGAAGTGCGAGCTATTTTCTATCTTCTACGGATAGATGCTTTATACACAGTGTTACAATTTCGTGGGTCTTATTTTATAACTGAGATTGCCCGATAGTAGTTATTTTTGTAGCTTATTGTTCTAACCAGGTGTCCCATTCCATGGCAACTGCTATAATATATTCCACCTCCTGAAAGCCTGGTTTGTTTGTTTGTTTGTTTTGTTTACCCCGTCATAGGGCTCGAGGCCCTCTTAGGGGGAGGGGGAAGTTCCCAAGGGAGGGCACCGTGCGATAGTCATTTCTGACATTCTTTAACACCAGGCCTTTTTTCCTGGCCTTGGGCAGAGAAGGGAGTGTAATTCTTCTCCTGCATGTCGGGTGAAAAGCGGAAAAAGACCAGGCCAAGCAGAGGTCCCGCTTGGCTAGCCAGTGGCGTAACCACTAGACCACCATGCCTCCCCTGAAAGCCTGGTTAGCGCAACAAGCTACTAATCGGGCCATATCAGTTATAAAAAATGACACACGAATTTGGAACACCTTGTATACTGGACTAGCCTCTTCCGAGGCTCATTACAAAGCTCTAGCCTCGCTCCAGGCTCACCGCTACCCGAATCCTCGCCATCGCCATCTCTTAACAAATATCTCAACTGTACCGTACTTTCCTGATTTTCTGCCTAACAATGAGTAGAACCACTTGTACCTCGCGTTTGGATGGTGCTGGTACATTATTGGAGCGGGATGTAACACAAGAGGAGGCGGCTTGAGCCACAAAGAATTCCTTCCCTTAGAAATGAATGGACTAGAGCCCTTTTGATCCGAAAGACAAAGGACGCTTCCAAAACATAAGCTTAATGGGCGAGGGGGATTGCCTTCTCAATTATGCTACCATATATAGAGAGATGAGAACATGAACCGTTTTTAGCCTAGGGGGGTGGAGGAATAGGGAGGCATCAAGCCCACAAACAAAAGATATCGTTGGTGGCTTTGCAACTTTGGAGCTTGTTTTTAGCCAGTTCTAAGAGAGTTGTATTCTCAAGCCGACACTGAAACACAAAGCGAAACATAATCATACGCATGAAACAAACACCACCACCATTTTGTTTGATCTTCTCTTTCCTACCATTTTTGACCCCATATTGGTGGCTTAGGCTAGAAAAATGAATGTACCAGAGGGTTAAAAAGTTAACCCTTTGTAGTCAGCCCTTTTCGCCATTTCGGGTCTAGAAAATGAAACAAGTTGGCTAGTGCTGTCTCTCTTTTTTCTGGAAAGCTTGATGGTGCTGCTTCTTCCACTCTGAAAACTCTCAGTGGTTTCAATTGAGGGTGAAAGTGAGGACGCATGAATGGATACGAATGTGCACTTCAGGCTTTTCATACTGTGCACTGCGGGATGTCTCTTGAATATGGAGTCAACACTTGGAGCTTACCGTTGAATTTCAAACGAGTTGAGTGGGGGCCATCATATACATATACACATTGAACTAAGGACTAGACTGTCAGTAAATTGCTTATTGAGAAAGTTACAACTTCCACTAGATGGCAATGGTAGGGGTACACACAGAACCATCTAGTGAGCGGATCATTGTGTCACCTGTCTTCAATAAGCTGTGGGACCGGAAGTAGTTGTTTTTACTGTAACTGTGGGGACTTTCACACATCTGTGGGGACATTTCCCCACTTGAGGGGAAGTTTATGGTCCCCGCAAGAAAATTGCGGGTTTGTTTTTGCAGTAGTGGGGACAGGTCCCCACTATTTCCAGTTGCAGGGTTTAAGAAAAGTCCATTTTCCTAAGCCTAGGTTACGTAGGGTTAGGTTAGATTAGGTTAGGTTAGTTTACACTAGCATTGAAAAGGTGTCTTTTTCACGTCCCCACACCTAATAGGTCGTAGGGAGTATTCTTGTCATCAATAAGCTGTGGGGACGGAAGTATGTGTTTTATCGTAACTGTGGGGACTATTGTCCCCACAATTTCTCTTGTGGGGACATTTTGGGTCCCCACATGTTCACACACCAGAACGCAGCCAGAACGTTTCCGTTATAGTGGGGGGACATGTCCCCACAATTTCGATTTGCAGGGTTTCACAAAAGTCAATTTCTCTCAGCCTAGGTTATAGTTAGGGCAGGGTAGATTAGGTTATGTTAGGGTAGGCTATGCTAGGTCAGTTTACACTAGCTTAGAAAAGTTGAGTTTTCAACGTCCCCATAGCTTATTGAGCGCAAGACTATACTGTGCGTGCGCACTTGTGTTGTTTTCTAATTTCATACATGCTTAATCACTAGTTATAGATTTACTATCGATCATACAACGGTCCCAATTTTTTTCTTGGGGGGAGGGGAGGGGGAGTAAACCCTGATGAGAGGTTTGGTCGGGCGCCGCTTTTATGGCGGTTGAGTTGGCTACGAGCCGATCCACGATATTGAAGGAGAGTTTGGGGACACTCTGGGGACGTCGCGCCTTCGCAATCTGTTACCAGAGACCCGGGTCATTTACGCCGAATTTTTCTATAAAAAAACTGAAGAAAATTCTCAGATCACTACCAGGTTGCTAGCCACAAGCATAGCACAGTTTGCAAGAATTTTAACTCGAAAGTTGTTACTTCATTTTAAATTGATATTTTCACAAAAATCTATGCAAGCTGACAGCTCACGTTGTCTGGATTCAAATTCTGGAGAGACTAGGTTCTCCTTTTTTCATTCCTAGAAAACGGGAAGAAAAATGCCAGCAAGAGAGGGGGGCTCAATTTCATAAATTGGGCACAATGGGGCACAATCAAGCTCCAGATGGGGCTGGCTGGCTGGTTGTGAAGTCTTCTGGAGTTGCCTGGTCATACAATCCCAGAGCCTTCCCTTCTCATATCTTTCTGAAGGGGGAGGGGTTGCCATGGATGTGAAGAAAAGAAGGAGAGAGAGCAATGGCACAAAGGTTGTAGTTCAGGGGCGTTCCCGCACGAGAAGGACTCTGATTGGACAAAATATGCACGGTTCTGAAGGTTAAAGGAAGGAATCTGGACTGGATATTAAATATTTTATAGGTAAAGAATTTAAATTGACATACGGAAGGACATTTAAAGTCACATGTGGTCGCTAGCCTCAAACGAGTGCGCCACACCACCTCATAGCCTCCTCCCAGGCTGCCAACAATACCCCTGCAGCGAGGGGCACAACAACACCCCTGCGGCGAGTGGCACCCTTGTTTCATACCGTCTTAGAACAGGCTATACACTAAGGAGGTTATTTTCAGCCAACTTTGACGCTGACAAATACATGCAGCTTGTTGTGCATTTTTTGTACTTGTTGTTTATAAGCAGAAGGACGGTTCATAACACGTTTAGGAAGCAGGCCCTGCGCCATACCCTATTTTTTCCCTTCCTATCCTGCGGACTTGTTGGCTTTTTCATCACGAGAGGCAGATTAATCTTGCGAAGAGTACAAATGGCAGTTAAGCGGGCCATTGGACCACGTCCATCACCATCTTTGTCCCCCTGTCAGGGGGACTAGCAATTGATCTAGACTGCAAATACCCAGAATTGTTTGGATCTTGCCTCCCTATCCCCTCCCCCCATAGAACATAGAAGCAACGTGGAAAATGCAAGGCAATTCAACCGTTAAATGATGTTCCCAATATAGCTATTTTTTTACTATGGTATTATTATTTATCCTCCCTCCCATTTTCTTTTCTGTTGGCATCAGCAGTGGTAAAATGATCGGAAAACTCATGAGAGTGGAGGCCTTTTCATTCGGGAAGCTCTTTTAGGGGTTTAGGTCGTTGCTATGGGATTTTCAGAAGGAAATCCTATTGACACGAGGAGGTAACAATGTTTTTTTCTACTTTTAATGCTTCGCAATCGCAATCAGAAATTTGCACACAATATTTCAACATCAGAAAATACTCCACCATCAGTGAAGAATCACTGCATCCTGCACCAGTGACGAATCACTGCATCCTGCACCAGTGACGAATCACTGCATCCTGCACCAGTGACGAATCACTGCATCCTGCACCAGTGACGAATCACTGCATCTTTCACTATCACTGAAGAACTTGCTGAAGAATCACTGCATCCTGCATCATCTGCAGATCATACACAATTGTATACCATATCTACAAGTCATACACAATCATTCTATAACTCCAAATAGATGTACACACCTATAGTTTGACCCATACATGAACCAAATTGTGTGTACAAAACATATAGAACATTTTAGACAAACAAGAATGCATATTCACGTGAGAACATGTTTCCTCAAACATTTCATTTTACCTTCACGTTTTCCTTACTCCGTCTCTCTGCTTTTCTTTCCTGAGGAAAAACCGGATAGATCTTTTCTACGGGTGGGAGTGGGCGATGGGGATCTTTGGCATTCCAAAGGAGCTGCAGAGAAAACGTTTTCCTCTTCCTCTGGGCCTGCGGCCACTTTGGAGTCGCGACTCTTAATCCATATGCAGAGGCTGAGGGAAAGGAAACGCCCAAATCCCCTTCCACTTGCACTAAATGTGCTCGTTGTCTTTGCCGCACGTTCACCATACCACCGCCAGAAGCAGCAGCCTCTTCCTCCTAAGGCTCTGAAACTAGATCTTGCTTTACCCATGCAGGAAGGAGACAAGAGTATTTCAATTCCTCAAGTCACGGCAAGTTTGGTCCTGTTTACAACTGGTCTTATCCTTTTGATCGTATGTTGAAGTCATACCAGTGAGTATGAAATGGAATAGGAATAGTAAACAGTAATGTCATCCTACTAAAGAGGGGAATTCAATATCGCAAGAGGGACAAATGCGGAAAAGTAATTTGATGCGCGACTGAACATATCGGCGATATTGATTCCGCCCGGATAATTAAATCATACTACCCTGAAGGGTATGATTATTCTAGGAACCTTGTAATCAACATACTGTTCTAGTGCTCTCAATTTTATCACTTTTCTACTTAAAAATTTTGTCGCGCCTCACTAGAGGGCTGTGGCGTCTGGGTGTGGACCTAGAGACCCATCAAGGTGGATCTAGAAACCAAGGGGTTAGCAACTCCTCAGAAAAGTGTACACCAGATCCTGGAACCGGGAGGTTCCACCCGGTTCCACCCGGTTTCAGGCTGGTTCCAAGCCGGTTCCACCTGGTTCCTTGGCCAGTGTGTACGCCGGTTCCAGGGAGTTGCTAGCCCCTTGCTAGAAACCCTTTAATGTGGAACTGGGGAAGGAAAGGGGGTAGCAACTCCCCAAAAAAGTGTACCTACATCAGATCCTGGAACCGGTAGGTTCCACCCGGTTCCAAGCCGGTTCCACCCGGCTCCACCCGGTTCCAAGCCGGTTCCACCCTGTTCCATGCCGGTTCCATGCCGGTTCACCTGGTTCCTTGGGCAGTGTGTACACCGGTTCCAGGAAGTTGCTAACCCCTTGGGGGAAGGTTTGTAGAGTAAGTCGTGTGACGGCCTGGTTTCGGGCCTATTAAATGGGCTGCTCCACACCTCTTGTATTGTTGGATCGATCACACTACGACCCTGAGTGACCTGATGTGGTTAGGGGAAGTATGGAACAGCTCGGTCCGTCTGTGAACAACTATCAGTGCATATACCATATGAGATATTAACAAACTGGTTTCATATTCAGATTAAACAAAAACCGGTTACACTACATCCAACCTGATTAAACCACTTTTAAATAAATCAGCGCTTCGCAATTTTGCATTTAGAACATCGCCTCTATACAACCCCCAAGTGACAATAGGCCATTTTCCCTAAAATTCATAGGAAAGTGCGCCCCAGGAATTCATTATTGGCTGCTTAGAGGTCGAGACTGCGGAAAAGGAGTGGTCTTGGGACCAGGGGGTGGGGGGAGGGGGCTGGAAGGCATAATGCAAAAGGCAAAGTGCTTGCGGCGCGACTACGCTCTGGACTAATCTAGTGTAAATACCTTGTTTTGGAGATGAGCTCGTCAGGCTCCAAAGTCGGATTGCAAGATTTTCGCATCGGGAAATCCCCGGGTAGGAGAAGTGGCTAATTATCCTAGGAGTTGTGGGGATTTGATGAGCGGTGGAGGAGGCTAGGGGGTTTGAGCGATGAGGAGCCTCCCAAACAAACCTCGCCCCCCATCCTCCCCAACCCAAGCCCAGGATATGCAGATGAGGTCGTTGGACCCTTATCGGGTATTCCTGTCACGTGGAGGGTGGAACCCGGGTGGTAATAATAAAGATGTCATCTTTGCTATTCCATCACGTGTTATTGATAAGGATTAATTCATTGATCAAAATTTGGTCATGTTGTCAAAAGTCTGGTTACAAAAAACTTAAATTCATATTTCCAATACACTGCACTCCCGATTTTATCCGAGCTAATGGCTGCACGGGTGTCGCCAGATAATCGGAAAACACGGATAATCGAGAAACGGTTCTAGATACCGTATAATGAGCTATTCTCAGGGTTTTAATGAACAACTGTTCATAATGTATTCTGATTTAAATCATATTTAATTAGCATTAGATTTTTTTGTATGTTTTTAGTTTTTTTTTCTAGAAAATAAAGCAAAAAAAATTCTAAATTTTGGGTATTTAGACTTTTAAAAATACGAACGAAATTTGAATTTCTGGTTTTCTGAAGGATTCGTAGCCTAGTTTTGATAATGATCTACTCAAATTGTAAATCGAATTGTATTGCCACTGTTTTTCAGGTTTCCCAGCCATCGAGCGACCCCATTGGACGGATTAGTCCAGATTTTCGCAGATTACAAGGGAGTCAATTAATTACGAGCGACATCTGATGTCCTGATCCGTTTATATGCGTGTGATGAATATGGTTTTAAAGTACGTCTATTTACAGGCACAAAAAATTTGATTGATTCGACGTATTGTGAGTATACTGAAAGGGTATTGTACTAGCTCGTATACCAATGTAATCCGGATTAACCGAATGAATAGAGTACAGTACTAGTAACAAACTTATCTGGCCAGATATTTTAGAGGCGACATCTGGTTGCCTTCATTGGAAGTTCTGTCCTGTTATAATGGGTGTCAACGCTTGGACACGCCTGGCCATTGTCACCCCCCAGGCAAAGTGCAGGATGTGTCAGAAAGATCCTACTTGGTATGCTGTCCTCCTCTGTGGGTAGGCCGGATTTAAATTGGGGGATAGGGGAAGAAGGGGGAAAGCGGGGGAGGTCTTCTCCTTCATCCATCACGTGTCTCGTGGAAGAGAGAGAGAGAGAGAACGAAGAAGAAGAAAAGGGAGATGAGGAGATGGTAGAAGGAGGAAGAGTGTCACATGGAGTTTGGGGGAGGAAAAAATGGAGGTTTTGCGGAAGAGGAATGGGGCAAGTGTCGTTAGGATTCCGAAGGGCACCTCACTTGAGGGCACGTCTGTGCCTCTGCAAATTCGCCAGCGAAATATCGCGCGCAATTTCGCCTTGTCGGACGTGCCTCCTTTGCATGCTCCAGTTTCCATCCCATGGTCCTAGTTGGACGCCATTTTAGCAAACAAGAGTGGTTGGAAAAACGTCAAAATGGCCACCAGTTTGTGAAGGGTCATTCCTGCTGACCCCACACATTCGAGACAACCCGAAGACCAACCCGAAGCCAGGCCGTCTCACGACTCCCTGGTCCACACCCAGACGGCGGGCGCCCCACCACGCCATCTAGTGTCGGGATGTCACAAATCACGCAAAATAGTCTTGGTGATGCGGCGTGGGAGAAATTGTCACGGTGGCGAATATGCCGGGGGCGAAAAGTCCGGGACGCGATGAAATTGGTCAATTTCACTTGTCTGCCGACTGTTTCGCGTGACTTGTGACGTCCCCTCGCTAGATGGCGTGGTGGGGCGCCGTCTGGGTGTAGATCGGGGAGTCCCGGAGTCGTGGGACGGCCTGACTTCGGGCTGGTATTTACAATAGTAAATACTGTTTTGTGAACTCAAAACTGACAAAATTGGTCAATTTAACCTGTTTTTCGACTGTTTCAGATTCGGACTGTTTTAGTATGGTGAAATCATGAAAGGCCAGGATTTTCTGTCTTACAAACTGGTTATTGGACTCGGGGTCCTGTACAGTATGTCTCCAAAATTTTTACACATATCAACTTGAAATCGTCCCTCATGTGTCATCCTGTTCACCTTCATTCCTATCTCTCCCAATTTTTCTCCATTGCCAGACCCCCTAATTAAAACAGTTCTTTATATCCGTCACTCCCCATTCCCCCACCTTCCCCCATCCAGATTAGAACGACAAATCCCCCGCCATATCCAACTGTCCCCAATTTGACGCTCCACCGGCATGATTCCCTCAACCTTATCTCCAGGCCGATAAGTCCACCTGTCCAGAATGAGATTGGATGGTATAAGCACAGGCGTGTTAATGAAAACGAAGGGCCGGGGGTTGGCTGGGGGTGGGAATGGGGGAGACTTGAGCCCCGCTTCGTCCCATCAGGGTTACTATAGCGAGTGTAGTCTCCCGCAGCGCTGTTTGCGTGAGCGGCTTGGGTTTTGCGGTTGGATGACTCCAGTAATGATTATGGTAAGGTTAAAGCGATGATAAGGCGGGGAGGATGGCGTTTCAACCCCTCCCCATCCGCGCCTTCCCCTACTTTCATTTTTGGAAGGCCTGGCTCCCGAGATGGGGGTAAAGTTGTGAATGCGAAAGAGTTGGCCTAACGACACCGATCGAGATGAAGGGTGATAATAAAGCTTGTGCAAGGCAGGTATATCCCCAAGGCTTGGTTACTAGAGAGGATTTATTTCGCACAGGTAGTTTCTCCTGGATCCCGCTCGTAGCAGGATTTATTTCGTACAGGTAGCTGCACCATCGCACCTGCTTCCGTGGGAAATGATGCATGGGTAGGAGACTGGAGGAAGAGCAGTCATTTGTATTCTACCCGTGAGCAGGAGCCATTTTCAGCCCTTAATAATGGCATAAAGAACGCGGGGGTAATTTGGGGCAGGCGACACGAGTGCCATCTTGTGACCATTAGGCGCTCAGCACGTGGGCTGATCCCCTTATTAGGCGTCCTGGAGTTGGAGTCAGTCATTGGCGCCTATAATGACAACACCATTGGTCTTGAGGTTGTAGGTGGAAGTAATCTCCATGATATCCACATAGAGAATTCATGATATCCATCTGGAGAACTCATTAGGCACATATGAACAATCTATGATGTTCCATAGACTCTAGGGACAACACAGAATGACACTGGGCAATACAGAATGTTCTCACAGGTCCTGGGCAATCCAAAATGACCCCATAGGTTCTGGACAATACAAAATGGAGGACATTATTTTGGACATTTTTGGACATTATTTTGGTCTAGGGGTTGTAGATGCAAGTCATCGCCATGATATCCACATAGACAATATTATTCATGATATCCAACCTGGAGAACTAATTAGGCACATATGAATAATCTATAATGTTCCGTAGACTCTAGGGACAATACAGAATGACCCCATATGTTCTGGACAATACAGAATGCCCACACAGTACATACATAGGGCATTACTTTCCTTATATGGTGTGATATTGTGAAGATTTGGTACCCCACAACATTTGTAAGAATATTTTCAATACATTATTGTCCCACCAGAAGTATGGGTAACTTTGACCGGAGACTATTTCACGTATGACCAGGGCAAAATTTTACATATATGGTGTGATCACCCCCCCCCCCCAAGCTGAAGCAAGAAACAGAAAATAATTGAATTTTACTTGCTTTTATCCGATGTGCTTACAGAGTGTTAAAAATTTTTCGCCTGCGGCGGGCTTATTTGGTTCGGGGGGAGGGGGGAGGAGCGGGGCGACAAATCACCCGCCCCCCCAACAACGACGTCTAGATCCGCCACTGGGTGTGATAAAGATATTGTGAGGATTTGGTAATACATATCATTTGTACGAATAGATTTCTTGCCCCACTAGACGTAGGGGTAACTTTGACCATCGAGTATCCCACGTATGACCAATCCAAAATCCAACAGTCTACGACAGTTTAAAAGCAAAAAAATTGCCCGAGTATCCAAGCCAAGGCACGAGATAACGACTTTCTTGCAAAGCCAGTATCAATTCATCCCTTTCAGAACCAGCTGCTATTTCCGTTTTGTTATTGGGACCCTATATTTGCTCGGAAGATTAGGCGCTGAAAAATGGAAATGGAAGCTCACTTGGTGGTCTGGACCTACTACATGAGAGTATGAGACTTTGCCGCAGTATTGATTCGGCCAAACACGAATAAGAGCTGGTCTTTTTACCCGACACTAATTCAACCTCGCGCATTTTTATTTCTATTCTAATTTTCTTACTAGACGCTAGAGGGCGTCTAAACTCTAAAGGCATGGAAACCCAGAGACTTGGAAATGTAATTCTAGCCAATCAAACTTTGCTTTGCTTCTGTGACTTTTCGGTGAAGTTTCAAATCTGCAAAATTTATCGTTCCCGGTTCCAATTTCTCGCTCATCTCCATAGGTTTCTATGTGTTTCCAACCCTGCGTCTTGGCTGAGTGAGAGGAAATTGGGCGGCCTTTCTTCCGCTAATGAAGTCGAAACTGTAATTACGCCGTAATACAACGGAACTCCCCAAGTTGGAGGTTGGGCTAAGTCAGGGAGGGCCTCTGGAAAGCTTTCCTCTAGAAACAGGGATCAAAGGGAGGGAGAATTGAAAATAAAATGGGGAGAGGCGGTGGGGAGGGAAGGTTCGATTTCATTACCAGGGCTATTCGGGAGATAACCGGTTCGAAAAGGAGTGTTTTCCGCAAAACATGAGTTAAACCCTAGAAGCCCAGGCAGGAGAATGGGCGGCGTACTGTAAACCCCTTCACGGTGTGGTTGTCTAAAGAGGATTGCCATCTGTCGAGAGGGAAGTGCAGCTCCATTACAATCGATGTAGACCCATCTTATGATATCCTCATTGTTGTCCCTGCTAACTGATAAAAAAAGGTCAAGCAATATCTGAAAATCAATCGGTGTGAATATGATTGTCCTGCATATCATTCATGATGATTTCTGCTCACAAAGTCTGAAAAGATATGTAGGGACATTCTCATTGTCCAATTCATCTTATGAAGACTTTGACAAACAAAAATCGCAATGAATGAAGGAAATTCTTGCCAACATTCCATGAATTCGATATTAACGATAATTCATAACAATTTTATCTTCCAAGAAGAAGTCATGAAGATTTGACAGATAGTCTCCATGAGATCCTTTTGACAGAAAGTCTCCATGAAATCCTTTTGACAGAAAGTCTCCATGAAATCCTTACTGACAATTCATGAGGATGATATTGACAGTTCATGAGGATGATATTGACAATTCATTAAGATGATTTATTGACAATTCATGAAGATGATATTGACAATTCATGAAGATGATATTGACAATTCATGAGGATGATACTGACAATTCATAGCATTCTTATTGTCCAACCACATCTATTGAAGATTTGACAAAATATCCCAGGTAAAGATGGAGAATCCACATTTTCATTGTACTAAAGCTTTCATGAAGACTTTGAGAGACCAAATCTCCAATAGATCCTTATTTTATGACAGGAAATCACATACTGTGTGTCTGAATATCTTCTATAAAAATTTCGCATAAAAATTTCAATGACATCATATAAATATTTACACAGACAACACCATAGCCAATCAGAAGCGTGACCTTGAGCCTACTCCTTCCGCCTGGGGCGGCGTCGTGATAGGTGGAGTTGAGAATCGACCTGGTTTGAACCCTTGCGCAGCTCATGTTAAAGTCCGAACCCAAGCAAATATTTTCGGGAACAAACGAGTTGGAAGTGTGGCGAACGCTACCTGATTCCTCGCTCGGAGCAGATTACTTTATCGATAGTTTTTAGCCTAATCGATAGCCTGGGACGGCAACGAAAAATTGCTAACGGATGCTAGAACTAGATCTAGATCCAGCTGCCACCTGATCTAGATCATCCAAAAACTCCTAGATTGATTTCTAGACTCCAGGCCACAGGTTTAAAGTTGATCGCAATAATTACAGCCTCGTTGAACAATAGCAATCAGTCAAGTGGTGCCAACAGCAGCCCACAATCTTTAGAAAA
>JYFJ02005180.1:0-26607 GCA_000934665.2 Catajapyx aquilonaris
TCTACTTAATGAATACTCATTGGTAAACAAAATTAGTAAGGCAGTCTTGTCAATGAATAATACATGGTGCTCCTGACTTACACAGTAGTTTTATTGCCCTCATTGGATAATTTGTATCATAAGATATCATCATTGTAGAGTCGTATTAGCAGTGTCATTTAAAATTCTAGTTTTTGATGACTCGTAAACAAAACAAAAAATGGATCAATTTTTTATTGAAAAATAGCAGCTAGTGTCTTATTCAGTTCTTAGTCTGCAAATGGGTCGTAGCTTTACCAAATATTTTTGTGTTGAAATATAGTTTGTCAGAAATTAATAACGTACAGCTAATATTGCCACAGATCCGACCATATAGCGTTGTGTAATAATAAAAACGGAAATTAATAATCAACTTCTTACCACACCTTGCGTCATTTGTTTTATTTTCTGCCTCACAAATTTTAAGCAGTCCCCTTTTCAAAACACCAGGTGTACAATATTCGCCTTTCCCACCTCCTTACACAGTATGTCATCAACAAACCATAAAACCAGCATTGACAACCCCCTAATTAATATCAGTAATTAAACACACAATATACATGCGGTACGTTCAGAATCTATAATTTTTGACTCCCAGCGCAGGTGCCACAAACGTATTTGTAACAACCTAAATCATAAATTTTAAAACTATATTTTCCATATATTAGACGCCATTTTTTAAACATTTAGATGCGACATTAGAGTGAAATAATATCAGCAACAAAAGCCAACAATTATCCTGTTTTTCTCTGTATCTCTACTCACCCTCTTTCCCCCTTTTTTTGAAAATAAACTGTTCAAGCCAAATTCCTTGCAATCATTACTGTTCCTCAGGGATTTACTCGCGAGCAGTTGATTATATTACGGGGAGTAAAGCGGGGGATAGAGGGAGGTGATGGGAGGGAAATTCCGGGACCCAGGGATGCATTTCGGGTTGCCCACATCGCCCCATATAATGCTAGGGGGATGCTACAAGGAAGTGGGGCATTTAGAATCTCCCAGATATCATATCCTCGGCGTTTGTTAGGGGGAAATTTAATTAAGTTGCTCGTTTCGCATTTCCGAATCGATAAAGTTCGCACAAGTTTACGGCGCCAAAGTTCAAGTTCAGACGCTCCAAAACCCCGGAGCCAACTCCCGGATTTTCACAGACTTTAATGATGATTACACCTACCTAACCACTCCTTTCCCACGTAATAAACGGCTTATTTATTAGCCATTTCAATTTGCTCAACAAGCTGCAAACGGATGAGTTTGTACAGCGTGCAGGTCCAGTGTCCATGTGGGTGGAGAGAGGGGACAGGGATTACACGTATTTCAGTCTTCCGACCACAGATGGACCATAAAATTCCACCTAGGCTTACCACCCAATTGGACATCACATACCACGTCGCGTCTCGTATAAACCAACCGTCTATTTTTTTGGAAAGCCCCGGCACAATCCGTGAAACACAGCAGGTCTTTTACGTGTTGTCACCACATTTTTACTAGTCCACAAAAATATTGAATTTATACCGCAATGGTTGAACTATTGCGGACATAGTACAGTACCATGGGGGTATAAAAAAAAGAGACAAAGGCTGTTAGAGACAGAAGGCTTTCCACAGTAGTGGTGCCTTCCAGTCTGTACTGCACAACAGAAAAGAAACATCTCGGGCTCAATTTACGAGCCTTTTTCTCTATAGGACTCTGCTTACTGCTCCAGATTTATAGTCCTCTCACGAAGGACCATCAAATTACCGCATAGTCCAAAAACATGATAAAAGAAAGTGCTTTTTCATAAAGGAACTTTTTTTGGGGGGGGGGGGTGTAATTACGCGTTTTTTTGCATGCAGACTCTGATTTTGTTAAGAAAAGTTTGTCACTTTTTTTTCAGGTCGCCTAAATTAATATTGCGCTCTTTTACTCCACGATCGTGCGCACAAAAAAATATGCAGTACATTTTCTAAGCTAGTTGACATATACAGCTCGGGTGCAGTTACTTGAACATGGCAGCAATTTTGTGAGCGAGCATGTAACGAGCTGGGTGAGAACTCTCCTGCCCTTCCATTTGTGTCTAGGGAATGTTGTAGCAGCCATTTCTCTCCTACTCTACAGGCTGTAATAAAGAGTTTTATGAGTCATAAAGAACTTCTGTTACGGAGCTTAAGTGGCTATTCCAATCCCATTCCCGACCTAGTAAGTAGAGGTAAAACCAACGTAATGCCACTATAAAAAGGATCCACCCTTGAAATTTGATCTGCCGAGAGAAGAGCCACTTGAGATTGAAGTCGCAATTTTTTTTTTTGCAAACAAAATTATTGTGGTCAACACTAATGCTGGCTTTTATTGCCGCTAGATGCGGCTTAAAAACAATCAGTCAGCAGTAAGTGCCTTTTAACAATTTTACACCCCATCTGTTGACAATAACTACCAGCACTATAATTATGGCCGCTCATTAGCGATCTAATTAAAATGAGCAAACGTTGTCTCAATTCCCGTACCCCGTTTCGTGCCGTTTGCAAGCACCGAGCGGCGTATTGCTCCGGAATGAGAATATCCGGGTCCGGATAAAAGCTAGAAGAGGGGGGCCTCTAACGTGGAAACCTTTGGCGCCGAGAGATGCCAGCGCCAACCAGCCATCTGGCGGTCAATGGCCCAACTCGGTGCTCCAATCCTGCTTTGTAACTATACCGATTTCTGACCAAAAACTATTATTTGTGGCGGTGTTAGTGCGGTTGAGGCGTACCTAAAGGGAATAATATTTTCCCACCACATTTTGGGAGAAAAATAATGGACACGCGCGAGTTGGATGGGTTGAAAAGGCCCACGTCAAGCGAATACAATCCTCGGGGGTTTGGTGAAGTATTTATATTACTAAGTTCTTCCCCGTCTCTATTTAAAAGTTAAAACGTAGCCGTCGGAGTGTGGCTGGTGTGACTTGTGTAAAATATGGCGCCATATTTTCAACAGTAGGGCATGCGTATATAATAGAACAGAAACCTGCAGTGCTGAAACAGAAACTAGTTCGCGTTTGGGGGGGTGTTAAGACGTAGCCCACCCCCGCCTGACATTTTCCACCCCCACACACACAAAATGTATTGCCCGCCTGACATCATGAAAAGCCACAAGTGTGCTTAACTATTCATTGACTTCGGCCCTATGATGTACAATCCTAAAGTGAAAAAATGCTGAGACAAAAAACTGCGTGAAAACCGAAATTTTCATTGTATAAAATACCTGCGATATAGATATTTCCATTGTATAAAATATGGTGGACTGGAATAGCACATGGAATAGCACATGGAATAGCACACGTAATAGCACACGTGCCCGGTATGTATAGGCTATCTGTTTAACAGTTCCAGTTAATAATAGACCTTTACAACAATCCAGTTGAGATACAGGACAAAGGAGTCGATGGTTGTGTGAGATAAGTACACCTCGAGACGACTAAAAAAAACCTGTTCCAGCGACTGTTTTGCAAAAACTCCTGCTCGGCCGTGATAGGAATAATTATTTATTGGTCATTAACATAATTATAAACCCAATCATTTTTCAGAGGAACACGTTTGTGACCTCCCACATGACAAAATCAGCTTGTGGCGAGTCTATTACCAGGTTAATAATTAAAAGAAGGAGGCAAACAATTACTGGGGGGAAAGGAATCCCATCAGGACTTAGGATACATGTAGATATAGGAGGGGGGGTTTGGGGGGGGATAATCGGCCCAAGCCTGCTTGTTGTGGTTCAAGGAAGTTGATCAGAGCAAGTTTTGTGCGCAAAAAGTGATACTGGCCAAGCTACAAATCACCCTGTGACTGCAATATATAAACTTAACAGGTATGCCACAGTTAGTCTACTCCCAACCCACGTACTTTTTCCTACTATCAAGTTCAAATATCTTTTTCCTTCGTTGGTGGTCAGAGGTAAGGGGGATCAAAACTGCACAACCTATAATTTAGTTCTGAACTGAATAACTGTACATGCTTCTTTCAGTCAAAAAATAACGCGGATTGTTTTATAAAAAAAAGTGATGGACAAAATGGCGTCACTAGACGTCATTTTGATTACAGCTCCCGGAAATAGCTGTGGAACAATAAGAACAATACATGTGTCGAAACGAATTCAGCCGATAACAAACCCGATAATTACTGTCGTACACGGAACAAACCTGTCCTAATATACATAGACAGCTAGGAGTTTCCTACCTGGTGATTTTGTGAAGAATGCCTTTCGCAAAGCCTTTGTGTGTCGGTCTTCCCACTGCTTGGAGGAGGAAAAAAATGGGGGGAAAATGGAACCTCTCCGCAAATGGTGAGCCTCCTGTTGTGTTAGGGCGGCTTCATTACAAGGCGGGGAGATAAGCTTACAACGGCCAGGCTATGGGGCCTTGCAAGCTGCCCAATGCACCAGGAGGTCGCGGGTCGGGGGGCAGGAAGTTCAGGGGGGAAACTAACGAATAAGGGGCCAAGAAGGTAGACTGCCAGACTGGTAAAAAAGAGGCCTGATTGCTACTTTCCTAGCTGGGTCGACATCACCTGTTCTCTCAACGTCTGTCACACTATATTCCAAGACTTACTTTTTTCCTTAACGGTGGTAATGTACTATATCGCTCAAAAAGATAGAGACGATTGGCATTTGATTCAAGTGCAAGTTGCACTTGAGTCAAATGCAAAATCGTCTCTATCTTTTTGGGCGATATAGTACGTATACGGCATAGTATTACGTTTGAATTGTTTGCTTTGGAAGCATCCGTGTTACTTAATAATAATTATTCGATTCATCGTTGAAAAAACAGGAATTGTTCTTAGTATTGTATACGAGCATTGAAATATGATTGCAGAGCACTATTTTCATAATATATTTGGAATGTGTTTTAATATATCAGTTGATGAATTGTGGCTATCGATAAATACAACTATTGGTATTTCAATTGGTATGAACGACCATTTTTAGCTAAATAGTTCTTAAAAGCATTCGTTACTAACACCATGCTTAAGCCTAAGGAATCGTGGGAGACACATGCAAAACTCAATTTTTCAATTTTGTTCTGCTCGGTATAGCAATGCTTATACGTCTCACACGTATTCACACGAGATGTTTGAAAAAAAATGGAGTGTGTCGTTGTTAAATATTTTGAAGCCCAAAATCATCGTTTCACACATCATATGAAATACAAAAACCTTTCCAAATACCCCATATGATTGACGGTAAACTCGCTACTCACATTATTTTGGCGCTGTCAACAAACGTATCGTGAATCTATAAACCACGAAATTGCTAGGCCCTACATGGTTGAGTAAATGCGAATGAATTTTCCGTATGCAGATGAATTGTAGAACATATTCCTCACGGCATGATTTGCACTTCGATGTAACTGTGCTCTTGAAAGTAAGGCAAATGTTGCAACACAATAAATTAGAAGTTGGCCTTGCCAACTTCCGACTGTTTTTTAGATAGCCAAACCTCACATTTCAAATTCATTGCTAGGACATATATGACAATAAAACATTGTTCCACGCATGCCTGGCGGTCGGATAAAAAGGTGAGCGTGCTTCTTGCAACTTTTTAATCTCATTATTGAGCGTCGCTGCTTCCAAGAAAATCCAATATGGAATAATCTTCACCTCGCGCCTTCGCACACAAACTTTTCCATCATAAATTTGGGAGGTGGGGGAGGTCTTTTTTTTCTCCCCTCCACCCCCCACTTTGAACCCTCCTCAAAAACTGTGATACTGCTACCCCCTCCTCCCTTATTTTCTTTTCTTTTCTTTTCTCTCCTTTTCTTGCGAGATCCGCTGTGCCCATTCAGGCTGAAACCTTTGATCCTCGGTCTAAGGAAAGAAGCGCGTCCCAGATATTTCTGGCGTTCTGACAGCCTCCGGGTCGTGATCTATGGCGCCCCTTACCACGAATACATCAAACGTCCTTCCTTCACCTGATGGATGACTACTTAGTGAAGAAATCTCGCTCGCTTTTTTCCTTCCTTTTTGCTGTTTTTTTTTTTTGGAACCCTAAGTCCACTTTCATCTCGCTTTTGTGCGCTTTCAAGGCGATCGCTTGGGCCAAAAAACGCGTTTCATGATGGGATAACTTGATTAGAGATTAAACGCAGTTGTGAGCACAGTAATATTGAACCGTGAAGGTTAATTAGCGCGACTTGAAATGGGCAAACCGGCGTCAAGAGTCGTAGTAATGTTGGAACGTGATCGATTTTCAATCAAAAGCCCAGGTAAATTACAAGAGCACGTTTTTTGAAACTCAGGTCGTGACCACGTGAGCAACATTCAATTTAAACCCTGCAAGAGAAGCCTGTCTTAATCGTAATTGTTTCGATAGTGATAAATGATTTAAAAAATCAGGAACAAAAAAAAAGTATATTTCAGCCCCATTTTTCCTCCCCACTCCTATTTTTTTACATATATTTTTAAGGGACGGGGTGGAAGGACACGGAAAGCCTCCTAAAGTGGTTACTTGCCCCTAACGCCATCTTCAGGCTAAAGGGATGAATTATGGTGGCGGCCATTACTATAAATTTTGTAAACAAATATGGCTGCCAGCGGCGGGAGATCGATCCCGCCCAGCGCGCCGTCTCTCTCTCCCTCTCTCTCTCACCCCCGCAAAAATATGCTACTGATTTCAACCTCAGCTCCACACTTCGTAAACCTCCTGTAACCAATGCACAAAAAAAATTTCTACACATTTCGACACACTCTAACAATATGCACATAACTTGAATCTCAGTGTATACAGTGTGTAAATTTATGACCGTCTTGACATTTATGAGTGACTTTAACATTTCTTTATTGCAGGAAAAGGAAAGCTAATACCCCTATTAGCACAACGTTGCGGCTACGGGTCATCGCGGGAGGGACATCTCCGGCTGAGTGACATAAGAAGAAAAAAAAACATGTGACGTGTGAAGTGACGTAACTGCCCGTCTACTGTTTCCACGAGATGTTTAGCACGTGCTTGGAGATCGTCTCGTAAAAGTCCTTTCGTCACGAGAGGGGTAATTGATAAAACGTAATTTGTCAAGACAATGTTGTTTATGTTACAGGTTGACAAATTGCAAACGATAAAAAAATAATAAACTCTTCCCATAAAATTATTTTAATACGAATTTTTCATTTCCCGCAATTTGCTGTTGCGAATCCATATTGTAGATTGCCTGACACTAAAAACGTCAGGACATTTTCACGCGAATGTCACAAAATAGAGCGTAACATCAGATAAGCTGGAAAGAGCAGGTTGCCACATGGTCAGCAGCAATATAAAATCAACGAAATGGCATGTTTGACAGCACAGTGACGGAGAATTTCGTAGCCGAAATGTTGTCATATGTCAGGGCAACGCATACCTGATGATAAAGCTCATAACTTTGCAACTCTGCACCCCCCACTAATTGATTTTCCTGGTGTGAACCGTTTTGTGTGGCACACAAGCCGGCCATTTCGTGGGTTTGGCCATGTCCAACAACCTTGGGCCTTCCTACCTGAGAAGCCAAACCAATCCCCAACCTGCCTCTCTTCCATTCGTCCACACGAAGCTTTATGTTATCTGACAGCAACAAATTCTATTTATATTTAATTAAATGCACTAAAACGGTACATTCACGAGCAAATTGGTGCGGACTATAGTAAAACCGGTAGGACTCTACAGTGTGGGGAAAGTCACATAATATTTTATAGTCGTAATTTATTAATTGTTTTATTACTTAGTCATATAATATGCACCGTCTATTTTTTGTCTGTGCCTCTGCATATTGCATATGACAATGTCCGAATAATTGCTGGAGTTCAACAATCTTCAGGGGTCAATTCCATTTCCCCTATAGATCAATAACAAACACCTAAGTCAATGACAAAAGCAGGTGCGTGTAACCCTGGTCACGACATTTAGGCGGTGACCATGGACACAACACAATGCATACGAAATATTTCCAATTACAAAAGCCTGTGAAGAAATGGTGGAAGGAGAGAGAAAAAAAAGTGGCTTAATAGGCCTAAATGAGGGGGTTACGTAGATAGGCTTGTCTGCTCTCACACTATTGCGTCCTAACACGAGAGGAAGAGGAAAAGGGGCAAAGCTTTGTAAAAATATAATGCACGCTCCGACGTGCTGCATATGGTAATTATTGCTACCCACGAGTGCTAAGCTTCACGCATCCACTCTCTTCTCACGGACATGCCAATTACCCCACCCATCCCTCCTTATACATATGTATATGTAGAACTTACATGCCAGGTGTTAATGACCTCATCAACACTAAGAAACTCCCCTCAAAATAGTGAATTTTATAGAGCCGGACATAAATCCCAAGCTTGTTAGCCATTGGTCAAAGTGTGTGGTCCGATACAGTGCAACACAGCAGGCTTGTTTCTGGAATCCTTAAATTTGGGTGGAACTAATCACAAGAGCCAAAAAGTTGAAGCGGGCCAGTGCAAAGTGAGAAAGCGTGTAAAAAGATCCCCTTCTTCCAGACCCAAAGCCGCGAAGAATCTGGCCCTTAAATCTTTCTTCCACAACATGGTCTAAATAAAAGTTAAGGGATCGAAGGTCAAAAATGACCGCTAAAGCCGGCGGAGGTAGGGAGGGTACAAGAGGGGGACATGAATCATGATGGTCGAAATGAGAGGAAAAAAAGGGGGGGGATCAGGAGGGCAAAGAAGTGGAAAGGTCGGATTATAGTCTAGTCCTATATATAGGGCGGGGTTCGACAATACCAGTGGTGTTTACAATGAGAGAAAATACTACTAGGCTTACTTCGAATTACTTGCTATTCATCTCGGGCATGAAACCGTAAGGAAAACCGAGCTGGAGGTGTTAGACCTAATTCATGCGTACCGTTAAACCGCTAGGTATTTTACACGGGCCAGCTTAACCGCAGGTTAACATCATTTTATGGAAATCCCGTTAGGCATCGGAAACACGCAAAACTTTGTTAAGAAATGTAGGCCTGAGAATTTATGACGATGTTGATAGCTGGCATGTACAACTTGAACTGCTAATATTAACGAATGAACTTTTTAAAATATGTAATAAAATTCAGCAAAATGTGCGCTATCATAGAATTTTATCAGATACAAATTTATTTATTTATTTATTTATTTCCGTACCCCGGTAAGAGGGCCATAGGCCCTTATGGGGGGACACACGCACAGGAGAATGACAGAAATTTTTTATAAATGTATGAAAAAATAAGAGATAACATATCAGCTATACAAATATAAACAATATGGTTATACAATACGGTGTTCCAGTTTCGGTTTGGAATATTTTATCGCTGAAAAATTTCAAATGAATATGACAAAACCGCAAAATATTAATGCCAGATGTCGTTCTCGGATGAACATTATAGTGATGATCAAAGTTTTTATTTATGAGTGATGTGCATTAAATTATCTGCATACGACAAAAAACTGTAGAACAAATTCGCATCTTCCCTTGCAAAAACCGGTCTCGTAGATTACATTCAGAAAAATGTCCATTAAAATAATTGAACCTTATCGTATATTACATAAGTTTATAACGAAATAAAAGTATGCAGTGTATGCATTCTGTAATAAAGAAACGGTTGCATGCTTACAAGATTAGTCCTATAAAACTGACAGTGACAGCCTATATCTTTAGAAAAGGTGTTTATCATATTTCTTACGGCACTTTTGCTAATCGGAGTGTAAGTAGCCAGAATCACAAGAATAAATTCTGACAATGTAATAAATCCAATCACAATTGCTTACAGACAACACAAACAAAATTGATGTATCTAGCTAGATTTATAAAAATTGTAAGACAGTTTAACTCATTTTATACCTATATAATGCAGGCATTGCATGATACTGTATTATGTGATACAATGTAATAATATCTGATTGTAACTGATATTATCTGATACTGCGCAGTATGTTTTAATTTTTCCGGTATGCTGCACTTAACTACTGTGTTATAAATTGTCGCACTGACATCGCAATACTTTCTCCGTTGAAAATGGCGCCAAACATTTTCACGGCCTCTCGCCAACAATATTTAAATAGTCCCTCTTGTAACACAAAATGCTATATTAAATTACTCAAAATCATCCATTGTTAAAATAGCCAGCAGTCATTTTAATTATACGCCATTATTTTGAAATTTAAAAAAACAGGCCACCTTCAGGAATTTCAGCTCCCATCGACAACAGGCCTAGGCCTACAAATTCATTGGCGTAAATTTACCCCGCACAGCTGCTTATCTATGGAAAGACCCCTCTCCCCTCCTTCCCCCTCCAATTTCCTCACAGCTTGAAATGACAGGTAAAACGTCCCGAGAACATTCAACCTTACTGGGTGGTCGCGGTTACATCTCCCCTAATTTATTCATGCACCCAGCATGCACCCCTCATTTTTTTTAAAAAAAAACCCATGCCTTTCATTACCCCTACAAATACACGGTATGTAACCCAATTAGTATCGGACCTCCTACCCTCCAGGTGAGTCAAATCCGAACCCGAAACCCGCCAAAAAAAAGGGGCCAACTCACCCATTTAGCGCGTCTTAACTATTCCAAAAGACAGCTGACTGCCCATATTCACACACCCAAATGGGCAATGTAGGGAAGCAAACTTCGGCCATTTTCTGGTGGCCTGCTAAAGGCTTCGTGCTGCACAATAAAAAAGAAGTAAAAAAAAAAAAAAAACATGGCCGGTAGAGGGGGGTGGAGGAGAGGAGGAGTAACCAGTTCTGGTTGGAGGAAAAGAAGCACGAGAGGGCTAGTTCCACGCACGGAAGACGATCTCTCATTATTCCTCTCACGTACATACACACGTACACAAAAAAATTATACCTGCTAATGAATGCGCTTCCACCTGAGAAGGACGCCGATGAAAAAGCCCGCCAATTCCTTTGTCCTGATAGGAAGATGGTGGTCAGGTGCCAGATGGGCAGTAGGTAAGGACCCCCAAAAACTGACCGGAAACATGACCCTGAGAAACTAGTAAAAAAGTAGAAAGTGACGGATTCTAACATTCTTTCCCTTTTGAAAATACCCCGGAGGTGGTATATAAAAAAAAAGAAAGTGAGGGTCATTTTGTCGGTCACGATTGACCACCTCACGGCAAAACAACCGGCCTTAAAAAAAGAGGGAAGGACATCCTCAAAAGATATCGCACGGGGCTAAAACTACCGAACAATGGTAGGGCATTTTTGGGTCTGAAAAAAAGTGCAATAAATGCCCTCCTCTTCACTTCAGAAATGGCTGGGGAAATGGTATTAGGATGAACTTTCTCCTATCCAAGGGTCTACAGAGAGGGGGGGGACTCGAAGTAGGGGGGGTTTTATTGAGACACTTTTACACAAGTGTGGTCTTGGGAGAAAATGCCGCCATGTGGTACAAAAAAGGGAAGGAAAAAAAATATTCTGGACAGTTGGAGACATGAGTGCGAGCTTGAAGGTTGGATCGACAGTTTGGCTTTTTTCCACATGGGAGACACTTTTCAAGGTAGGCAACTATTAATAAGGAGTCAATATCCTGTGTTATGTATAGGTTTAGTTCTCGCAGTATATTATCAGCGATTAGTCAATAGATATGATCTGAATTTTATTACTACGCACTTTTTTTTGTATATGCATATTGCTACACACATGGTTTACTTGATTTTGGAAGCGATCTGTTCATTTACCGATTTCCAAGAAAACGCTGATAAATCACGCAGATAAAGGACAGCCTTATCGCTTCATACAGGCCTAGCTACAAGATGGATGGCCACCTTTGAGAATTACCGCGCACGACCATATTGATTTGCACCACCCAATTCCAACATGGAAGTTGTACGCATAGACCATATCACAGTAATGGTAGATGGTTATACTGTAAATCCTTGTTTACACGCATGGGTTTTAGGATAGTCACAAGATGTGAGTCACTATAAGAATTGTTAGCTTGCATTTTTGTACAAGTTTACAAATGTTACTAATTACAGAAGTGTTCATTATACTGTTGTACTTTAAGTTCAGTTCTGACAGTTCATTTGAAGTTTCCTGCCTGGATGTTGATAGTGATTAATAGGCCTGATACTTCTCTGGCCGGTTTGCGAATTTTCCCGCTATTTGGATATAGTCAACAAGGAGCTTTTTAATTGGGCATTTCCGTCAAGTCGCCTTTAGGCTGGTATTCAGGTTATAAAAAACCCCACTAAGCAAATCTGGATATGGACACCTGCATTACATTATAAACATTAATCAAACGTTTTCAATTACCAAGTCAATCCAAGCTGAAATGACTCTTACATATCTGCAACAAACACGATCAACAATCGCGGCTACTTCCCAAAATGATTTGAAAATCTTAGTAAGAAGGACACATTTTAAATTCAACTAATTGTCATTTTTGGCAGCATTATGAATCTTAGGGTTCATTCTTTTTAGGGTTTGTTCATTCTTAGGGCTAGTAGATTAAATTAACTTGGTAATTGTCCCTATAAAAATTAACGAGATTACTCAGAGGACGCCCTTGGCTTCTATATGGACGGGTTCGTGATGTTTACACCATTGTTGCTAAGCATTATTTTGACAATATATTATTCGACACGAATGCACATAGGCCCTAGAGAACATGGGAGAGTGGGGCAAAGAGGCGTATCTTTTTTTTAAAATAATAAATCTCAACCAATAAGCTATATATATTTTGTGTCCGTTTGGCGACAACGGTGTCTTTTATTGCGATACATTTTACAATCTTGCCAAGATTTACGCCAACTTACAAGACCAAAGGAATGTGGAAAGGTAGCCCAGATCATTACATATGATGACGCCTTTAGGCAGAAGGCTTATTCGAGGTTAATTTTTCCCCACTATATTAATTTCCGATTTCACTACGAAGATTATATTATAAATCAGAGTTTCTCTTCGAAAAATCCTTACATTTGGTTGCTGTTAACAATCGTTGATATGGCAATTATTGTCAAAGTCACGCACGCCCAAATAACACTAGCAGATTATGACTTTTCTGGTCGGCGACACAGTTATTTCGTTTCATGGTAACTTGTTCCGGCTAAAATTATCTTTTACACAGCCTAGCTTAAAATCAACAGTGAATAGTTTTACAAGTTTTAATAGGCTCCATGAAAATATATTCAAGCACGCATAATAAATCCGAGTCCTGGCAAACTATCATACCTATATGTCCACGCTAAACATATTCATCAGCGTATATTTTTACATATGCAAACGCAACCTAATTCCGCTGAAAATCCAAATCCGAATATTTTTTTTTTTTCAAAAATTCCTTACAATCGGAAACATTAGAACAGTCCGGGTCGTCTACCAGAAAAGGCTTTAACTCAGATAACAATAGTGACTGAAGCCGAACAGAGCCGGCAACGTCATGGTGGCTACACATACCGAGTGTCACTTGGTCTCAAGCCGACACACAAGTGCGGATCCCAATTTAGGACGGCAGGAAAAAGGGCTGAAGACAGGTGGAAAGCGCAATGGCCGCCATGGCTTCTTTTCTTTTTTTGGCCAGCCCAGGCATTTGGGCGGCGTGACTTTGGAACCACGGCCTTCCCCAGCAGGGGTTGTCAGGACCTCAACTCTCCAGGGTCTAGGATCCTTCATGCTCCATTATGAACACAGGGAATCACAAGGCGCCTATCAAGCATAAAGGCTGTTTGAATATGCCGACCGTATGTTCTACAAATTTCTGTATACTTGTAATAAGCTTTTTTCTTGCCTTTTTTTGTGAATATAAAAAAATGGGGAAGGAGCGCTGAGGTGTGGCAGCGGCAAAGTTCTGGAACTAACACCTGACATTTGCACTAGACATGATGAATCACCGGAGCTCCCCTTTGTCCAGCAATCTGATTGGTTAGAAATCGTGAGCGAAGGAAAAAGAGGCATAGCCACGCCGCGGGGGTTTTTGGCTACAAAAGCGTGGTGGTAGTGGTGGGGGTGTATACAGTGGAAGGTCGGTCGGTCTCACAGAAAAATGGATGGCGTGTTTCCATTGCCATAAATCAATCATAATAATCTGATTTAGGGGGCCGGGAGGTAGACCCTATGGAGAATGTTGATAGACAAGTTCCACGCCGGCTAAATTATCACTGGGTGGTACCTTCACTAGGCTCTTCCATCGTAATTAGCCACGTATGCAGGGCGGTCCCATTGGGCCATAGTGATTAGAGGCAACGCTAAAGCCCCTACCAGTTCCTGAAAACTTACACGAACTAGGGGGGGAGTAAGAAAAAAAACCCACAAAACATATATTTTTAAGGCCCCTACCAACAGGGTAGTCATGTGTCCCTTGTCCCTGGGTAATTACATTGGCCCACGTAGGGAGCGCGTCATTAAGGACAGCCAACAGCTGCTTCCTTTCCATTGCATATAGGTGGGGCCAATCGATGTGTATGAGTAATCAAAGTAGCTGGTACTCACCATCTGAAGTCAAACACACACTCCATAACCATTAGAGTTCTGCACTAGCGCTTACCTGCGAAAGAAAAAAATAGTTGTATAATTATGTCACCCAAATACCTCTTAAATCTAACCAATCTGTCTCCATGACAAACAAAGCGTTAAATAGCCGCCTGTGAAAGTACTTAAGAGAAATTCAGGCAAGGCAGATATTTCCTTCTTCCTTCTCGCCTTTTTTTTAGTAGCGACACACTCGGGAAACCATCCAGTGTTCCCTCCCCATAACCCATCCACCCCTGTACCCCTCTCCACCCCCTCCTCTTCCTTCCAAAATAACGGCCCATAAAAATGATCGAAGAAAGGGGTGACCATTTACGAGACTTTTGTGGCATGTAAGTGAGTGTTTATGGTCACATGACGGCTCTTTTAACAATCACAAACTTCCCTATCGTAGCAATCTGTCGTGAGCTTGTTTTTCAGGAAGGCCAATGGCACTTTTACACACAATACCGGTGGCTCGAATGCACCTGAGTTGACATTCATGAGTGTGTGACATGTATACCGTTTTTCACGATTTCAAGTCAGGCGTGATATGAACTGGCATATTCATCAAAATATGGCCCGGATAATAATTTAACAGTCACCTCCAGAGTGTGTGTAGATAACTTCACAATTTACTCACACTGACTGGCGAAAACCAAAACGAATAGACGAGTGTGCTTGCCTGTATGCAATATCGGTTGGTAAATGTCCCCCGTGAACTGTCGCACTAAAACTTATGAGCAACCGAATAATTGCTCCAAATATTTATGTGCGTTATAGGATTAATTAGGCTGACCCGGCCATAAATCTATAAAATGCAGAGCCCTGAACCTTTCAGTGTAACTTTAGAGCTTGATCCCTGCGGACCACTACTCTCCCCCTACGAAATTGTAAGCCTAATTAGCCACAGGTAAACAATTCATTAGGTCCGAAAGCGGCGGACGGTAATAATTATTAGGCCAGCCAATGAGTTCTTGTCGACCTGGCTTATGCGCATCAAACCTGACTAAGCCGCATTAAAGTCGCGCCTGAGTCGCGACCTAAACGTGTCACACAACCACGTCATTATTTTTTAACCGCTTTCAAAGCGCCTGGACTAATGAGCGAATCGACTATGCATTTGATCACCATCTGATAACCTTTTTTTTTCATTCATTTTTTTGGGGGTGGGTACCCACCGCCATCTTTTGTTCCCATCAGAGTTAATTGCTAGAAATTAAAGTGGGTTGCGGGGCCCAGCTTTACGTTCCCACTCCCCAACTTCATTACTCTCTCCTAAATTACGCCTTTCAGTGCAGTCGACCAAAAGTGCGAGGAAATGCAATTCATCTTGCTGTCCAACCCTGAAGGATTTATCGAACTTCAGGTGGAAGTCTTGAATGGCTAGATGATGGGAAGGAAAAGCCCTGTGACGCACTCCATAATTACCTTCCTAGCATCTAGTACATGTTCCTTAACAATAGTTTGTACCAATAATGTACATGTGTCTAAATATGTAATATGTCATACGAATGGCGGTTAGACACGTTCAATCTTGCCTTGATCGGCCGGGAGTACCCCCTCGCCTCATGATCAATGCGCCTTCATCTAGTTGGAGCCCGATCCTGAAAGATGGCAGCACGTACCTCAAAGCTGCAACCGCCTCTCGGGTCCCTAGCCTGAACTACGTGCCCCACTAGAGAGATTTCCCTCCCACCCAACACGTACACTTCATACAAGGCTCGTTCCCTGCTTTTATGGCCGTCATTTCCTCGGATTTGCATTCTGTAACTACCGTCCTGAGCACTACTTCATTCACGCCGACTCTTCATTCACATCCGTGCTACCAATCCAGCCGAGAAATAGCGACGATGAATCACTAGGGTCGTGGGACGATGTTTTCCTTGCGACTATGGGAAGATAGTCAGCGTTATGGGGAGGGCAAATCGCATTCTGATAATCTAATCACATTCACCAATGACATGGATGAATCTAGGGGTGAATTGAAGCTAATTGGGGGGGCTGATATAAGGATGGCGGGTTGGAAACTATGGGGGCTTGTTGGCGCTGGTTTGCTATGGGGCAATCACTGCTGGAAATTATTTATTATTTAGCATTTCGATAAATAAAAAGCAAGTGTGAGATATGTAAAAATTTTCACAATTCGCACGGTAAACAGTTTAGTGCAAGTAAAATTTTGGCAGAAAACTACACTGTTGGGCAGATGGTGGTAGAAATTCTCATAATAATGGTACACATTAAATTCATTAGGATGTCACCTGTACCAATAATAGCTCTAATAATAACACTTTTTTCAAGTTACTCTATATGCTGTAATAATTTAGCGGAATTTGGAATCTCCAGGTTCATTATTGTTAATGACGCAATTGCTTGTTCTCGTGAGTTCTAAAAATGACATTTTCAAGCCATACCCGTATGTTTCTTGTTCGGTGCTTAGAGCGGCAATATAACTGGTTGAAATGATTTTAATCTCTCAATATTAGGGTGTAATAATGAGAAAATTTACTTCGCAGAGACATGAAGGATCGCCGAAGTGATAACAGGATAATAACACCATTAACACGTAATGGCATGAAGGCAACAATAATGTTTTCGTCCCAACCGTTTCTCTTATAATAGTTCATAACCGGCGTTAAAAAAGCGTTAATTAAGCGTTTAGGACATAGCGGCTCATTTACACCAAACTGTTAATAGCTGCTGCAAATAAAAGGATATTCCATTTTAGTAATCGACATATTATAGTAAATGTGATAATGTGATACTGCTCACGTGCCAGAAGTTAATTATAGTTATTTTTTAGCTATTTTAAAAGGTTTATGGGCGAATAAGGTGGCAGATTTCTCTTCCGCCGATCTGCCGACATGCTATTCACAAACCGCAAATTGGTGTAGTCTATTTTCTAGTACTATAAACAAGACACGGCTTTTTCAGATGTACTAACGCCATTTAAAAAGAGGCATAAATATTTTAATAGCAACACACATCCAACACGAATACTACACATTTTTCCTTTTCACAATGAGGCCTAACTCAGCTGCATGCGATGCCTTACCGGCGCGGTGGAATGCAAAGGCCGAAAGTCTGGGTCTAAATTAACCTCCATGAACTGTTCGCTAATACACAAATTGCATATTTCGCATATTGCCTTCATAATGAAAACGACACCAATGTACAGATGTTATAACTCATCCGACTCAATAGTGTAGCTGAACAGTTCCTTCATGTACAGTTCGCATTGTCAGTACTTAATGAATTAATGATTCACATGATGATAGGTATGTATAAGGCATTTCACAGGGCATGTGAGGGTGGAGCTATTGGGAGACTTACGTAATTAAGTGGTTTTTCGACATTTTCCAAATCCGGATATTTCATTTTATCGGATTGTAATAGGAATGTAATGAATTGCCCCCCACGTAAATCAATACAATATTTGTTATAACAGCAGTGTAATAATCACTTCAAAATGCCCTTTCGGGGAACACAACAACGAAGTCAAAATAATGTTTGCAACATTTTGCAAGTTTTAGAAACTCTCTGCTGCGTTTGCTGCTGTACAAAATAATTTAAAAAATTATTCTGAGAGTTTCTATACTTTTGACTGGTAAGTCAGGTGAGAAGTTACCTCTAAGGCCGGGTTTCACTAGCATAGGTTATACTATAAATCCTCGGTTTTAACAAGAATTGCCATTGACAACAATCAAAAGTAAGAATTTTTCGAAAAGAAGCTCGGATTTATAATATAACCTGCTTGGTGAAACCCAGCCTAAGTTATGGTTTTGAAACTGCTTGCAATTATAAATTACTACTTCAGATGCGATAAAAGTACTGTAAGTTACATACATTTTCAAACTCGATGGGATTGAACAACAAATTATATTTGCTACCAACACATTCCATATAACTGACTTGTAGGAAGGCTGTAAAGCTTGGCCTGCCATTCATCGTTGTCTGTTATTGCTTCGTTCCTTCAGAGTAAATCACACCCGAAAATAGTCACATACTATCAGCCCTGAGTATTGAAGACGTTGTTTTAAATAAAATTAGCAAGTTTCGACCACAAATGAATATATTGTCTCTTCTGTGAAAGTTACCTTTTTCCTGTTAGTGAAATTTATGTAAATGTCCCCACTGACACAAAGGTTTGAAGAATGGTGAAGGAAGTGATCTTCACATTGAAAACAAGACAATTATTATAGCGTACCATTCACTGAAAATGAACACTAGTTTTCAGAAAATTATTACCGGATTATTAGATAATCTTTTAAGATCCGCTTTCCATTCCATATGTCCACTTCATCCCTCTCACAGATACAACACGAAAATGATATTTGTTTGCAGTTTCCACTGTCCAGTGCAATATACAAACATTACTTTCTTATTATTTATCATGATGCATGTACAAAATACATGCAAAATACCGGCATACTTGTATCACTCTCGTTCATAAAAATATTTGCATGAGAAAAGAAACATTACTGATACGGTACCCCATTTAGCTGTAAAACACGCATTTCCGAATTACTTTTATAAATTGTTAAGATAAAGCACACTTAAAATGTCATTGCACCGGACACAAAGAAGTGAGGGACAGAACATGCAAAATGTTCGGATCAAGTCCGTTATACCGAACACCTGCCATTGTAATTATGGCTAATTGAATATTCCATAAATCATGACAAGTCGACTCGTGGAATCAATTGTGTTAAAATTACAAAAAAAAATCAACAAAGACTTCATGCGGGTTTATAAAATGCAGACGGACTGTAGACATGCTACAGGAACAGCTTGAATAAATGTTTGTTTATCAGGGGTGTACATTTTAGAGCTTCCTGCTTATTTTCGAATCCAATACGCCAGCAATCGTCCAATTTTATAATTGTACTAACTTCCGAAATATTCAGTTACCAAATAAAGAACTTCGTTAAATCGCCTCGAGCCTCTATCAGTGTCGCGAGCTCATAACTGATACCATAAATGTCAGCAGTAAAACTGATACGCCATAAAATCCCTACATTACCCCCAGGTATCCAATAACATAATATTGACATCATGCAAGAATGTGAGATCAAAGCCTGGAGCCATTCACCCACAGCCATAAAAGTACTTTGCACTTGTACCGAAACATGATCCAAGGCAACACGCCTGACGCCCACGACAACCGCCAGACACTGGGAACACTGGCCTCGTTTGTATTGTCACCACAACACTTACGTATTCCCTTTTACTCTTCCTCATCAACACGCAACCTAATCAAGAGTCTGTCTTTTGCATATGGTCGAATAAAAAAAGGGAAATGAAAGAGCGGTGGGAGTTGGTGTCCCGGTGGCTAGTTGTCAGGGCCTATGATTTCTGGCTGATTTATTAGCCTATCATGCAGTAAGTAATGATTGGGTAGGAAGGCCGTGGCGTACACGACGTTGGCCATGCGTGAATCTATCTTTCGACTACTGTGTATATGCCAGGGGAAGGCTAACATGCTTTTCAATGGGATCTGATTGGGGGACCAGGCACGCACCCCATGTGCACTCATACATATTGAAATATGAATAGGTGACTAGGTGCTCCTCTAGTATTTTTTTAACTATCAGCTATTATGTTGAGGCCGTATTTCACAGGTGAAAGTGGACGCCTAGTTTTGAAACATGAAAATATCATCCGCGATTCTAGAGCCGACTCGTACTATACAACCATATATTGGAATAGCTCACGTAGCTTTATGGGTCTCATGCACGAAACTAACCATTTTTGTTTCCACGTGGGTGTGGTGTAGACTAAAACCCACACGATAGTAATTAACTAGTCTTTCGCACACACCTTTTTTTCCTACTGAATTATCTACATAATCCACCTATAGCAGCCAGCAGGTGCACATTTCCAAATATCGGATCAGATGGACCAGCAATTCAAAGAAAAATGAACATCCATTTTTATTCCTCCAACCCTAAGCAATGTAGGTTTCCCCAGGTTGCTATAGCTATCCCCGCTCGCTTCCTCGCATTCGGAAAAGCTCGCGCAATCCATAAAGAGCAATATGCCACAGCCTAATGGTTTGTGCCAATGGAGCCGCAAGCTGGGAATGAATATCCAAGTGGCCGGATTTACTGACTCACGGCCAAGTTTCCCTAACTGGAAAAGCACAGCCCCTGAAGGATAAGTCTCATTTTAATGTGCTTCACATAGTACATGTATTCTTCCGATGCATTATTCCTACGTCTTGCAGGTTTCCGCCAACTCATTATGTCAGAAACCCAAGCTTGATAAGGTAATCAGGCGCGAACCAAATGACCTGTGGGACGTTAAAAACCACGGACTAAATATACGAGGTAGTGTCCACATATGAATTATGAGTGACCATGTGATTGCATGTTGAGAAGATCTGGGGGCCCTCAAAATGGGCTAAGACAAGGCGCGTTTTCGCACACAAACAGTCCCCTAGTTTGAAACCCATGCACTTCATTTTGGAGGGGCGTGTTTAAAATGATTTAGTTGGAGAAACAAGTAGTAAAGCGGCCGTAATGGCGACGGGTCGGGCAATTAAACCCGGGTATTTTTATGACGTTGCAAGGCGCAGCAGCCACAGTTGGTTACTGAATCAACTCCGCAAGTCGCTCGACTTGGTTCGCACTCAAGTCATGGCTCGATAGCCCAAAATGACGCTATAACGCTTTTTGACGACCGAGGTGAAATGGCCATACCGCAGAATCGCTTGTTTTCACCCAAAAACTAACCCCCAATGCGATTTATAAGTACACTTATCCAGGCCTGACACTCTTAGCCCAGAAGCCAAATCCCCCGGTCACGGACTGGCATTTATTCGCTTTCAAGTGCAGCACACGCTCAATAAAAAAAAACAGCAATAATAGGTGGTAATGGCCAGGCAATCATATAGGTTCATCAACGGCATGCGGCTCGTAAAACTTCATTCGCAGTCATTTCGAAAATATAAAGATTCGCGCTTCATTTCATTAAAATTTAGGTAAAGGACTAAGCGGGGATAATCCTAAGTACGCTGTAACGGAAAGCGAAAGCGTGTATCATAACGATAATAATGTGTCTTGCACAACCATTTCAACCAATGAAAAATTATGGCCAGGGGCCCCTTCCCAGCATTGTCACTATAATTGCCATGGGGCTTAATTTGACTGTATAACTGTGTAACTTCGAGGGCTGCTGAATTGTGAACGTAATTCATTATTGGGAAAATATTTTAGAAGAAGTGCCTTAGTATATAGATATATTAACAAATAATTAATAGAAAATTTCATGAGAAGCAGTGGTCTGTGCACATGCACAACAACATATCGAATAACATTCGTCAATTCGTCATTCGTCAACAGATTTTTTTTGTGCAAATGACTAATAAATTACAGTTATGTGACATTGTGTTGTAAATTAAAATTATGAGGGTGAGTGTCTTTCCGTGTAGTGAGAAACCGGAAACGGAAATAAAACTTATCTATCTTATCAATATATTGAATAACTTAACACAAATTGATGTCCAATATCGTATAGGGTGCATTAGTTACACAAAATATATTTGAATAGTACACCTGACATGAGGCCTGTAAAATATTAATGAATGTAATGACTTACACATGATGTTCCATGAACGGAGCACTGTACACCACATGCAAGCTACAAATGTACACCTGACCGCACTATAGTAAAAGAGCAGTTGTTCCTTTCCTGGCGCGAGAAACAGTGTCAGAAATATGTAAATTCTCTGTTGCAAATTTAATTTTGCCACAATTAAAAGGGGCACTGGATGACATTTTTTTTGTCGAAATTCGTTCTAATGAACAAATACAAAGAACACCGTGGTTGACACGATTCAAAGGTGATGTTTAGGACAAAACCACTGATGTTTTGCCATTTGTATAATTTCATTGTATATAATGAAAACTGATATGAAAAGTGCTCCTTTTAATATTATGACGCAATGTTATATTTCCATCTGAATTTTAAAAGCTATACTTTAGCAATACCTTGAGCTCCATAAAAGCCGGATAATTATCGGAAACGCCTCTCAATTACGCAACGCAATGCAAGAAATGTACTTGAGCCGGTCGCAATTTCTGCGACGCACTTGACGCATTGATGCAATTACACCTTACATACATTATTTCAAATCGCGGGGTGAGAATTACAAGGTTGTAACTGCAATGAAAATTCTATATGTAGTTACAACCTTGTAATTCTCACCCCGCGAAATACCATGATTTGATCAGCAATACCTGAACAAAAATGTATAATATTCCTTAATTTTTGTTAATAGTACTGCTAAAATATACAGATATGCATTAAACCTACAGTATAATATCGAGTTAAAACATGTGACCCACAAGAAGAAACAAATTACTCACTGCCATAGCATGCCGAAGAGTGAGCGTGCGTGCAACAGCTCCGCCCGGTTCTACCATCCGGATGGCGGCCATCAAACATGGCCACCCAAGACAACCTCCCCCACCGCGTCCACCAAGCCTAGCATCGGCCCCGGGGCAACTGGCCCCCGGGTGCAGACCGTATATCTGCAAGCTTCAAAATGAGTCTGCAGCTTGGGCCAGGCCTAGTTGAATCTGCGTGCCTTCCCACCATGCTGCTTTGGCACACACACAGCCAGGGTGGCCAGGAGGGGCGGGTCTTAAAACTCTCCCTCTCTCTCCCTCAGCCCCACCATCAAGCCCTAGCCTTCCTCTCACTCGTCTCCCCGTTTGCCATGGGATAGACTACCCAATGTTGTAAGGGGAGGCTAATCTAACCCCTCTACGTTTTACCCCCCACACAGCCCCCTCTTTGCCATTAAGAACACGCCTCGGGGCTAACCACAAGTGTTTCAGGCCTTGCCGGTTATTATACAACTCCCCGGATGCGATTCCCAATTAAGTTCAAGCTGTTTATGATCTAGCGCCTCGCTGATACTTTGGGCATCTTCTCGGCCATCTTTGGGCTGGAGGGGTAGAGGGGGGGCACCACTTTACTAGACTATTACTAGGCAAATTGTAGCTCGGCCCTGGGCGAACTTTAGGCGTGATTTAATTTAATTTCATTCGTGGTTTGCATTTTCTATTTATTTCACGAAAACTGTGGCGGTTGAGTATTTTTCGAGGGTTCGGTGTAATGAAAGGCTTTCCGAGATACCCACTAATGGGCGAGGCACGTTGCTGAGAAAGCACCTTCACCTTCTATCTGGTACCAGGTGGAAGGTCAAGTTTCCATCCGTGAGTCCAGTAGTGTGCAACATTCCACGTCTTTCAAACTTAAAATAGGTGAATTTTACTGCTTTTTAAGAATCTCTCAAGCCTTGTTTCCACTGGCATCAATTTTGAGCACAAAATCAGAAGCACAAAAATAGATCACAAAATTTATTATTATTACTTTATTATTAATCGCCTAGCAACAAAAAGTTTTTCTTGCTAGCATTTTGTCCAGAACCAAAATTATGCCGGTGGAAACAAGGCTTCAGACTCCAAAACGTGGAAAATTCGACTCGACGTAAAACAGAAATTCTAAGTATGACAGTATGGAATCATTATTCCAATTTTTTGCCACATTTAATTCAGAGAGTATGAATAAATTGCAATAATGTTATTGCCATTCCATTCAGATTTTACATAATTATGGTTGAATTACTTCGTGCACAGTACTTTGAAAATAGTCCAGTATTGTTGCATATTGGTCGGAAGCTACTTTGAAATTCATGTCCAAATTTAATGCAGGCAAAATAAAGGCCATATTTTATGTGGGACATGCGCATATTCTCACTTGGTTTCAACGTATTTCAAATCAACGCGGTCCAAAATGACTGAGAGTTTCATTTGGAAAGGCAGTAGATTATTAATTGCCATATAATATTAATAAAGTTCAGCAATATAATATGAATGTGTACTCCAACGGCAAGGTATGCGCTACACGGTGTGTTTCAGAATGNTGGAGCTCCCATAAACATCGGTAGAGATTTCGCAGTCTCGCCTCTGTGCACTCACCTTCAACTCTGGAGTGGAATCATAATATATACGGTGGAAAGCCATTTGGTAAAACTCACTGCAAACTTGACGGTGATGCGACAGAAGCAAGTGGAAAGAACTGTCCCCAAAATCTTTACAAATACGGACTATAAAGCTCAATTCTGAAACATGCAGTACACAGCACTCAGTAAACAATTTCGTTAAGTGTTAATTTTACTTTGCTGAAGGACCTTTTTTGGGAACGCAAATATCTCCTTGCTGCTATGAAATATGCTTAATCTGTTTTAGTTCCACAAAATTGGTTGGCTCCCATCACCGATTCTTTAAATGACATATCGATATGCTGGACTCATCCCCGAGCCTGAAGAGGGCATTGCCTTTTATATGGAGAAATTATAATAAAAAATGGAGGAAATGGTTATATGTTGTTGGTACAGGATATTTTTAAATATTAGGGCTAATACCTGAGATCATTTATGTGTGCCCGTATACCCCCAAGTCCAGCTGCATTATAGTGCATGCTGTACAAAAGATTCATGCCTGGTTGCACCAACAAAATTACCGGTCCGATAGCTCCTAATGGACAGATAGGTAGACCTTTTAACATGTGCTATCGGTCCGTTAGGAGCTATCGGACCGGTAATTTTGTTGGTGCAACCAGGCATCAGACTTGTTTACTTTGAACACGATGATAACTTAAAAGTGAATTTGTTCTATAAAATGTGCAAAACTGTTTCTACGTTATGGGTTAATCACCATAATTATTATACAACAAAGAGGTTAAGCGGGAGTGGAAAATCTGGTTTTACAAGGTGCCTTGTACTTATTTCCCCCCTACGAACTATTACTAACCCATTACCGCAGTATAGTATGCCCCATAAAACTGCTGCACCGTAGAACAGCTGCATTACGCATCCAATGTTCACAACCGCTAAGCATAACGTTCCGATTTCATGCAAATAAACGCCTGTCCGCAATTCTGGCATGTCCCGCAGCAGCCTATAGTATTACACTGTATATCAATGCACCCAAACTTTAAACAAATGCGTGTAAAACAACATGAACAGCACAATATTGCTGTATATAGTTCATCCTTTTCCCTATAAATCAAGGTGCTACTCACACAATGATGCACAAGGTGCAAAAAAATTGATAAAAAGTAGAAATGGTTCTGGCAGCCATAAATTAGAGCAGAAATTGGCAAGAGGGGGTGCCGTTTTTATACAGGCAAAAGTAAGCAAGGGAAAAACAATAATAATGGGTGGGAGACACTGAGTGGGTCTATCCATTATATTCCTTATCATCCAACAGTATCTGGTTTTATCAAAGCAAACTAAGCAGCAGAGGAGTGAGCACCGAAGGCAGAAACCATCGGGACAATTCCCCAATTAAGAAAGAATCTCTTTTGCGATAGCAATGCCTTCAGCCATAGCTGCTCGAATTTATTGGCCCTTAATAAATGTGCGAGTCAAGTCTATTGTGCAGGCCTCTTTAACACTAAAGGACCCCGTGGCGTTTTGGGCGATTTAGAAGTGTGAATGATGTCATTGGTGTAAAGTTATGATGTGTTGGCTCCGTGTGGAAGCTTTGCGTGTACAAGTTTTGAGCTCATCAATTCTTTTTTGTTCCTTTGTGTTTGGAAATGAGGAATGAGTCCTAGAAGGACGGTGATGGTCTTTATGGATTCAATTGGGTGCATCTAGGACCAAAAACACTTCTCCCCCCTCCTCAAGATATACAGACTTTACGTGCATTGTGGGATCGGGAGATTTCTCGCCCCCACCAACACAATCCCCATAAATTAACTAAATTACTCTTCTGCTGGCCATGTGATAAAGTTGCCAATATATTGGGGTCAACATACGGCAAATACTTCTTAAATAAAAGTCTAAATAGAAGGAATTCCTTCCCTAACAGCCAATACTCATTTTTCTCCCGAGTTTAGTCTTATCACCTCTTTGTTCCCGAGTACATGCATTTGGAAATGGTCGGCAAAATTAAATTCTTATCGACCCAAAGGAGGAGATAAAATACTTGTGCTTCTGCACAGTAAATCACGCTTGGGCAAAAAGAGGCGAAAAAAATCGAATCCTGGATAATGGCCTGTGCTATATAACACTGCTGGGCAATGCTACACCTAAAGTAATATATGAAGCTGCGTAAATTAGTCAGCACGTAGCTTGCAATATAGCCGGGAGGATTTACAT
>JYFJ02005181.1:0-32670 GCA_000934665.2 Catajapyx aquilonaris
CGACTCTTGCCATGCCGAAATTAATAAGTCATTTGCATATGTGGCAACATCTCTGAAGTCAACACTTTCACAAAGACGAAAACCGAATACTGCACAGAGGAGGTGGAACCATGTAGCAATAACCACGACATGTGAGTTTCCCTTTACATTTCCAAGAATGTCCTTATCAGACACAGCAGATTCTTAATTAGATAATTGCATTTACATACTAATGCTGGTTCCCACGAATAAAAGAGCGGCACCATCAACTCAGCACATGGAGGGGCGACCCTTATGGGTACTATTACTTTAATATTTATCTCTTCCGACATAATTATTAGTCGCAACTTCCCTAACTGCATAATTAGAGGGATAACATTTGGAACATTGGAACCATTCAATGGAAAAGTAGGCACATCTACGGGTTCAAAGTGAAGTGATATAACGCCAGGTACTTGCATTTACAGCATCAGTGATAGACTCCTTTATACTGGAGCTGTAAAAGAAAACTTTGTCTTCTGAAATAAAATTTTGCGCAAACTAATGGCCACGACCACGTGCCACTAATAAAACTGTTCCGTAAGTAAATCGCCTGACGTGTGTTGTGTATCAGTGGATTAGATTCTACCTGGCCGTCAATATTATCCCTGCGCAAAACTGCGTCCAGAGACTTGCAAGTTTATATCCTAAAATCCTGATCACACTACTGTATATCTGAGGAGCACAGGAGGTATTTCTATAATATTTTGGGATGAAGTCTGTTGTCATACACCATTGGTCAACATTAGCAGTTTCAACGATAAAGCCGTGCCCAAACAACTTCAAACCAGTTGTTTGCATGACCATTCACCAAGCATGATCTCCTGAAGTTATTTAAGAAATAATAATAATTAAACAATTCAATGAGGCAAAAATGAAGTCACCCAATGTTTTCCCAGCAGATTATTGAGAATTTAGGGTGTCGGGGAATTTAGAACACAGAACTACAGGGTGTAGCATAGCTAAAGATTAGGTTCGGTATGATTTCGCGGTCACTGATTCTGATTTTCAGGCTATACTTACAACCAACCACTACAGGGTGTACCAAAAACACGATCGAATAGTATAAGTGAAAATGGCAAAATTTTAATTCAAAAAATGCGCATATTAAGCAAAATTATAAAATGTTCAAATGCATTTAAAGAAATGCAATGAAACCTGCCCATTGCCAAAACAATTTCTGGGCCTATGCGTAGGAACGCAATGTATTTTTGACGATATAACGGAAACCTGTCCATTACAAAAGGTTTTTGGTGTCCCATTCTATTCCGCTACACAGGTTTCACTGTACCACATAAATACCTTAAATACCACATAAATATGTCGTAGCTTTAGGCTCGGGTCGTATGTCTCATACATGTCGTAGCATGTCGTAGCTTTACGCTTGGGTCGTATGTCCCATATTCCACGTAACTTATTACGTCGGCATATTATAATAACAATCAGCCTTACCAATGAGCGATACTGCATGCAACACAAGTAATGCATTAAAACCTACCTAAGGGCGCTGTGAAAGAAATTACTTTATTTACACAATTAAATTTAAATAAAGCACCAAGGGTAGGCATTATGTACAATCCCTATACAAAGAGTGGGCCAATGAAATTGCAATTTTGTAGCCTATTCAGAAATCAGTTTTGCTTTTGAATTTGCAACTGAAAATTCTTGGGACCAATCAAGATTAACCAGCTACCATTTATTCGATGCGACACTATATACGACCAAACTCCATGAAAAAGGGCCGACCATCCGCTACCATCGCGGTCACCATAAGCGGAAACATGATGTAGTAGCTGTGTGTCGACATAACGTACAACGACAGGTTAAGGTGTTTTGCCACCAAAAGCTCCCAGAAGTTCTATTTCAGGCGCGCAATAAGAAGCGATCACTTATGCATTAAAACTACCAGCTCCAATATTGGTGGAGCATCCAAGTGAAAAAGACAACCATGGTATGTTAATCAACGCTGAGCAGAGCAGCCTCCTTGCTACTTGGAAGGCCCCTACTTGACCGACCCGCCACCAATCAACAAACTCTTCATATGAGCACCTATAACTACTGGACCACCTGTGGAAGTGGTTTTATTCGGACGAAGAAGACAATGTTTCTCGTATACTGAGACTTTGAAAGAGGATAACTGCAACCTACTGAGACTGCCAACATCGAGTACAATTCCCAGACACTGAAAGATGACACCGATCAAGCCTAAACAGTGAGTGGTATTTGCAACAACTTCAAACCACTTGGTTGCATGAACATTCGCCAAGAACCTAATATGTCAAGGACAATATCGACAACATTCGAGTGAGCTCACTTTAACGTATATACACTCAAGTAACACTCGAACCAATAACCCAACTTGTGGCGACCTACCCATGAAAATATGCCACATTAGTTCAATTATAGTTGCGGGCCAACTCCGCACGCACATGACTATACTGCGTAGAGAGACTTGCAAGTTTATTTCCTACAATCATCCAATTTTCATGATATTCTTAGAGGAGCATTGAACTTCATTATTCCTTATCATTCCTGATTGTCCACAGTCTTAGTGGACCTGCTCAGTACAGGAGTTACTTAGCCTATAACTTTTACAATTTTGGGATGTAGTCTGTTGTCATAAACTATTTAGACACAGACACGCTATCTGTCACCTAGGGTCATACCACACGAGCAGTGCATTATGATAACAGTTGGTGAAGAATGATAAGTAACGACCAGAAGGAGCAATTAAGAAGGCCATAAAGATGATGGCGTCATACAGGGATGTCCTAATACTACTCGTCTCTATAAGAAGTACATTAACACCAAGTGAAGGAAAAAGATCAACGCAGGGATGAAGGTTATGATGTTATGACAAAAGCGGACGACACGCCTGATGACGGATTAGGTCAAAATATTAACTACTAATATAACACTCCAGAGAACAAATTCTGATACAAGCTACGTACGTATAAGATGAGGGCAGAGGTACTCATCGCATAAAATGACACATACAGTTACAGTACATACAGCGTTGTCTTTACTACTGTGCCAGTCATAATATTGGGTTCCTTCATGATAATTGTGTGGAAGGACAAAAGCCCGTATCAGGAAGGTCGACCGAGGACTGTATTGCTTCGAACCACGTCATCTTAGGAATGAAAGTAGAGGAACTTCTACAGGCACATGGCAGCTGTCCAATGAGTGTGTACTAATATTATTCAGGGCGTGGAAATTTGGCGTCACCAAAAAAGTAGACAGAAACATGCCAAACGGACTATTGTTATTCCCAGGCAAAACAAAACCTCCAGTTCATTGGATGCAGCGACGCATTATAAAACCACAGAAGGTCATTCACAGCTTCCATGCTGCAAACGGCAGATGATAATGGAAACATTCACTTTCCTGCAAGTGAATTATTATTAGCCAATCCGGATTACCTAGCGAAACATATTATAAAAAGGTCACCTTCAAAAAAATAATCCAAAAGGCAATGTGGCCCTTCCTGAACTATACGTCACTGCAGTTGGTCCAATTATTAAATGATTGGCGCGGACACGAATCTTTTGCCGTAGTCGTTTATCACTACTAGTTATCAAGAGAATAAAGTTCAACCACTTTCTGGCGCTTCATTAACCAAACAGTAAAGCTAGAATCAGCGTAGTCAAGGGTCACAGCAGGCCACTTGGATATTTGGAGGATTTCACTGACAAATGGGAGTGTAATTACTACGGAAACTTACATTTTCGTAGTCCTCCATCTGTTGGAGAGAAATTATTCCAGCAGAAGTGACAGTAATGTATTATTTCAATTCCTATAATAACCTTTCCCTTCTCGTACCAATAAGGGATACTGCATGGAACGCAAAGAATGCATTAAAACGATCACACCTAAGTGCGTTGTGAATAAAAGTACTTTAATTACACCATAATTTTAAATAAAAGATCAAGGATAGACATTATGCACATTCCCTACATCGCAAACAAAAGTGAGGGAAAGGAGTAGGTCTATCAAATTAATGATTTCGGTTTCGATTCAGAAATCAGTTTTGCTTTCATAATGTAATAAGCTACTAAAATTTTCGATTTATGCTTATAATATGAATTCGCAAGGTCTGACTGATAATACTCGATGGCGAATAGCAAACACATGGTTGTCAGTAATTCATTTTCCCAAGCCAGTAGGCTACATAATGATCCAAGACATCACGTGACTGGTAAATCCATTTATGAAATCTCTGTGAAAATAATATAACGGCACTTATTTGTCCCACAGATTTTTAAAATATTGTATCGTATTGCTCCGTATAAACAGTTTTAAATATTCATGTCAATAACTAATCACGTACTTTAAATTATCATTTTTAAAGTCGAACACCTTGTTGATGAAGAGAGCGACAAGCATAAGACCAACGCCTGAACTAGTGACACCACTACATCAGGAATAAAAAAGTCCGAACGGGCCGATTGCTGAGAAAGAAAACGGCCATGACGTACGTCACTATAATATGATAAGCAGAACCTTCCCCAGTCATGATATTCGATCAGGTCGATTACAATTGGAAACAGACACAATGTCAATTGCCATTGAAATCTAAGAGCTACAACAGTGCCAGCAGGCATGGGGTAGCAACAGATACGCCACCGACAGCATCCCCGCAGAAAGTTACTGCCGGCGGTAACTGTGGCTTCCGATCTTTTCAGTTATGCCCTGACAGGAACGGCAAACTACGACGCAGTCGGACGTAGTAGTTGATTACATGGAGAGCAAGATGGACACCCATTCAGACATGATCTTCTGGGAACCTAACACCGACATCGAAGCATGAAACTAAGATAGGCCTACTGCTTGAGTAACTAATCCATCACGAATAAAAACTCTCTGTCACATGTCCAAGATTCGTTGACAACTACACAGCACCCAAAAATCCTTTCCTCGGAATCGTGACTCTACAGAATCATCGGACACTGATTTTTAGTACGACAATGCTACTGATGGATTTGATGAACAAGGGAAGACAGCCCAACAAACACAGCCGCAGTAAAAACAACGCAATTACAAACTGTGGTGAGCTAAATGACAATAAATGGATTTTCATAAATGTAATTTTTTTGACTGTGTTGTCAAGAAGGTTTGTTCCAAGTACAGATAAGGGCAAGTGGAAATCCCCTTGCACGTTCTGAACACAAGTTGACACCATTTTGCAAGGCGAGCCACATACTAATAAATTACAAGTACTTATCCTGTATAAAGACTTTAATCGTGCATTAAATTAGACACTCACTGAACTCATACTTCCCCGACTGATTTATAAATGTTTGGTCCCACACCCCCCACCCCTGCCCATCTCAGACGACAGACACTGAATATTAAATTTAAATATTACACTACCCAGCAATGGATACGTGAGTGATTGACCAGTGCTTCAGATATTTTTCTTTTTGGTCGTGACGAGATGATCGGGAGAAACGCAAGTTATCTTACGTACTAAATGAAATTAGGACATACATTTTATAGTATCGCAAAGCTTCATCAAGTACATTTCCTGTACATATTGTTTAGATAACACTGATAAATCTCCCTCTGAATCATCAGTTTAGCTAATACTATGTCTGTGTAGGCAAATTGTAGACAAATATTGTGTAGACAAATTGAAAGTGGATTATGATCATAGTTGTAATATGTCGTAACCGAATTAGGTTTCAAGCATATTAGTTCTGCAGAAGGCTTATTTTCGAGTCATATTTGGAATAGATATAAATCTTGGGTTACACATGGTACCTGCTATTATATATCATTTATGCTGCAGGATGGAACCCCCCATTTATGTTCATCACGCCGCTCCAACTAGGTAATGTGGCCTTGACGAACAAGTAAACACACTGTTATTATATTCACAGGTATAACCGTAGTCAACGTCAGAGTTGGTGACGAAATGCAGGACTGTCTACCATGGGTCACAAGGTGTTTTAACTATTTTCCGTAGTCAACAATTACTGTTATTTAACCACATTATGTTGGGAGTTGCTGACATGTTATGGTCACACAGACTCGTCACTGCAACGTCACTGCAAGGAAAATGGAGCAGGATATTCCACATCCCGCCGGGGGATCCCAGTCAGTCAACTCGAGGACGAGGACGAGGACGAGGGGGCTAATCTTCCATAAGAAGACGCCTTGGGTCTACGATCATGTCAACCACACTCGTGAACCAGCAATTCTTGACAACAGTGAATAATACACTACTAAGCATATCTTGGGACATCTTCCGTGGGTATTAGAATAGGATAACTCATCACATGTTCTTTAAATGTCAGTATTCGTGAAGAACATATCACTCTAAAAATTGGGCATCATTAACCAATGCCATACAATATATTATTTCATAATATATCAGGTTCCTGGCGCCTTCTATAACTATTTGAAACTTTTAAAAATTGCATATTCACAGCCCTTTGTTGACCCCAACACCTGAGCTACGGATCGCCAAGGTATCACTGATGGTTTATAGTACCATCATTCAATTTTCTAGTGCACACTATAAAGTACCATTTGCACCCAATAATCCCGGTGGACCATGCAAAATACAGTAGGTGTCCCGTATTTTTCAACCCCAAAAATGTGAAAATTCAGATTGCAACAATTACCTGATAATTATTAAGCAACAATGAGTTGAAGTGGTACGATACCTTCTATCCACTGCGCCGAGCAACTTCGCGTTTGGCTCATGGCCGGTTCAGGAACGTGCGTAACAATGCTATACGAGGAAGGTTCATGTTTGTTGGGCGGTTACTCGCATCTCATTGTTGGAAGCAAGACCGAATTTGACCATGCACAGGAGGCGGGAAAAGTGGGATCAGAACAGGGGTGTATATATTGGCTGCTTCTTCCACTCATGTGTCCCGCCAATTGCATTTGTTGCTGCTAACAATGACATCCAAGCAAACGATGATTTCGGTATCACCTGCCACTTTCTAGATTATTTTAATGGCCGGTTGTATGAGCATTAACGTTTTGTTTTGTTTAGTTTATTAACCCTGAAGGGCATCCCATGGACACATTTGCACGAAGCAGTAGGCCTACATCGTCCACCACAGACGTTCTTAGCCCTATATAGGGCGTATACGCATTATGCAATCTGCAGTGGTACTTCGTGCGGCACAACACATCCGCATAATACGTGAATATTCATTACAAAGGTGCTGAACTGGTCACATCATCACATAGGCCCCAAAGAGCATAATAACTCATATTCTTAATCTCTTTGATATGGCCTATATATACGAAAAACGTGTAAGTAAAGGTTTGCTTTTACTGCATTTTTATCAGTGTAATTATGTAAAAATCAAGAAGATTATAGTCGAATCACAATTGTCCGTACAAAATCGCCAATCTGATGGAGTATGTTTTTCCACAGGAAAACGGTGTGGTTCACTCTGACTTGAAGCTTGACAACGCATTGGTTGACCTATCAATAATAAGCTGAGGGTCAAGCTGACTATACGCGTAACCTAATGCAAATCACTACTATAACATGCCTGAGGGAGTTGTATCCTGTGCATGTCTTCTGTGACAATACCTCTAAACACTTACGATTTATTCAAATCTCGGCACCCAGGCATCCAAGCAGGCATCAATGCAACATACGCCGATTAGACCATACCGACAGCACAAGAATTGTCAAACTTCAAAAATTAGAGAGGGGAAAGATCTACAATAATGTATCGATACAGGAAAAAACACCCTCTAAGCACAAAATATCACGACGAAGTATAATATTACTATGGAAATTTGCATTTTCATATACTCATATAGTCCTATATGTCATCTCTTCGCCTATTAAGAGGTGTTATTCCAACAGATGTGACTATTGGTTTCCCACCACCCTGAGGAGATAATATGGGAACAAGAACTATAGACCCATATTGTGTGTAGCGCTTACTACAATGCCTGGCACAAACAATTGCAAAAATAGTGCCAAACATAATTTCTGGTAATCACAATTAGATCATTTCGTTTTATTTTTCCGCATGAGTAAAGAAAGACCAATCTTGGTCATGCAAACACGCCGCGCTTCACATACTCAACACTTCTGGCATCATACGACTGGTGTACAGCGAAGTCATCGGGGTTGCAAATGAAAATGACATTACGGTCACAAATTTTGTGCTACGACGTGTTTTTTTTTTACCAAGTTTACCCTCTTTTAATCACCTGGAATAATTCGTGTGGCAACAGTGTTTGAACAACCAAAATCATCAGCTCCACTTTTTTTAAAAAAAAGCTTAGTTACAGTGTCTCTCAGATGTTCCTTTCATGGTTGAACCAATGGCATGACATTAGCACAATAAAGCCACTATACAAGTGAAAAAGGGACGCAAAATTAAATCGGTGAAAGTGAGGTTGGATATGAACTAATTTCATGCTCGCAGTATGAATTAAGAAATAATGCCTTGCAACATATTATTATGACCAAAGAGATATCTTTCCTCTTACTCCAATCACAAAGCTCCCTAGAGTAAATACTTTCTATTTCAATATTTCACAGGACATCTAGCTGAAAACAGGGAGTGAAAACTTGCCCATTGCTCATGACAAGACACGACAGGAGTAGCATTTCAAACTCTGGTCATGCACACTGATTATACAAGCTGACATAGCGCAGCTTACACAAACCATTTTTGCAACCTGAAGCACTTTTGGTCACTGCTAATATTTTGAAGGAAGTGAAATGAGAGCCATATTCGTTGCATGTACACTACCACTCCAAACTATTGACATGTGAGGCATATCAGCATGGATTACATGATACAGCCAGAGGAATACCTTCTTTTGAACACCAAACAATACGGACTTCCATGCCTCAGCAATACCATCGGACATGTTGCAAAAATCTTCAAGACTTCATATGACGATTCTTAATATCTGTTTATATCTCATTGTGTATGTCGCCCTTTTTTGAAATGGGATCCTTTAAGTACAGATGAAACTCTTAAAAATTCATGAAACTTGTTCATTTCACTTACATTTTTGTGAATCACATGAATGCAGTTTTATGCACTAAATATGTCAGATGATGCGAATGAATGGGACACTGAAAATGGAAACTTCCCTCACACTCCTCCTGAAATGTGGGGCTTAGAAAGTAGCAGTATTTCCTTTTGCCCTTCATCAGCTATCATTTTTAACTATTCTTAATAGCCGATTCTCACTTTGCAGCAGTGAGATGGACGGAGATGTTACTCATGCATGTCCAAAGACGGACTGGCGAGTAGAGGGTGCAATTAGCAGCTAGCACTTAACAATTTTGCTAACTATTCCTTATTAATATTATACCACATAAATTAGGTTGGGCTCTGTACCATAGGTGAACTATCAATTTGGAAATCAAATTACAAATGCCAAAAACCTTCTTGCTGTGACAGTAGAGTGCTATTGAAAGGAATTAACATGTACGTAGCATATATGTAGCATAATTTTTCCTTATTAACAAACAGACATTCAGGCAACGAACTTTCGAAGTTATGTATCTACTAATGAAAGTAACTTCTTGAGAGGCAATACCATATTCAAGGCAGACTATACCAGCAACTACAAAACCCACCTGCTTCCCTTGTTCCAAACATATCCAAGAAGAATAAGCAGCGGGCCGAATGGGATTTACATACCGTATGATGTAAAATAGAGGCATAAATAGTCATCCATGATATAGTTTGTGCGCTTGTAGACCCCGGACAACTAAGCTAGGTCACATATATAATAAGTCAGAGATGCATTACAGAATCACTTCTTTGCAAATTATATTGAAAGTGGGGGAGAAAGTAATGCAGGCCATTTTCTACTCCTTAACTAGACAATGTTCAAAAGCCACAGCCCTATAACTGAGTACACACAGTACATAAATAATAATTATCTTCTGAAATTACTTCTGTATTACGTGACGGTGCAGAAACAAAACTACGAGTATATGTTATGCTTAACAATCAGACTAGTCACACAGCAAAGTCAAACCAAACCAAACCATGGTGCCTCCAGTGCTACTGACATTGGCATTTGTGCATAGCATAAGGGTTGTCACTGTTGGCGATGTCTGGTTACCTATAATAACTAATTAGTAAAGAGGTGCGTTGAAAAATTACAGCTTACCAAAATCATTATGAGCATCTTTCTTTTCCGATGATAGGTTTACCTTGACACCACAATTAGGATGCAAATAAGGTTGTTACAGTATCATTGTTCAAGAGTAACTATGTGTGCTTCCTACATGAAGTATGGCTTCCTCCTATTAGATATTAGAAGGCAGTTTGCTTTGAACCACTCACTCACAGTGCAGGATGCCCCAAGGCAGTACTACCTTTTCCAACTCATTTTCAAACTGTTTCGTTGTGTTGCTTGGTGAGATCATTAATGTCATAGTAAACATCAGCAGATCATATATTTCATGTAGATGAAGGTATCACAAATATTTACCAACAGAAATAATCTAATGTGTCCTAAATACATGGGTAGCATTGCAACTATTTTCCAGACAGTCCAATTGGATGTTTCATTGCGAAGGGGCCAAAGAGCAACCCCGCTTATGTCTAACATATGCACCCCCTACGACCTGTATCATATTGGCAGATTTATTAGTATACACCCTGTAGATTCACGTTTTATATGACAGACTTGTGAGTGTATAAATCAACAAGTTTACAAACATTATATTATGTGGTTGTGAAACATAAAATAGTCAATGCCTTTCATCACTAGCATTTCTAGCATTGCTTTCTAATTTTCAGAAAATGCAAAGAAGAGTGACGAAGCTGATCCATCCATGCAAGACTTTCTCAGCAATCAATTATTCAGACTGTCCAGACCTGTTGTTGACAGAGTACACCTGGTTAAAAAGCCAGACAAAAAGTACGTACTGTGCAGGAAATCCACGACTTATTAGGAATTATAGGCCAAGTATACAACCCCGGAGAAGCTACAATGGATATGGAAGGAGGATGACGTCCAGATGCTTATTCCTGATAGATTCAGCCACGAAAAAAAACCCTTCAGAGAATCACCATCAACCACCACCAGCACATTCCACCACACAACCTCGCTTCAATCATAGTCAGAACTCCAGTTCACGACCCATCATATGTCAAGACCAGTATAAAACTCATAGAAACACCACATACGGCCCAACTGGCTATTGCTCCGACGAAGACGAAGAATAATGACAGCACAAGGAACAGAGAATAATGACAGCACAAGGAACATAGAATAATGACCAAGTAAGTAGTACCAAGAGCAATAATGACCACATATAAGGAACATTTGTGGTCCAAACCCATTGCTTCGATGAGGACAAAGAATCTGAAAGAATCATGGCCTCTACACACACTCATTAACTCACCCTGGGCCGCCCATGGGCCGCCCTTGGTTGCATTCCGAACAGAACGAGGCGCAAAGGACGCCAACTGAAAGTGGGTGGGGCGGGTGGAAAACGGAAAAGGGGAAAACAAGATGGCGGATTCGAATAGTGTGATTTACACGGTGGACGCAAGACACGCCTCTCTTCGCTCCAATTGGTCTGTAATCCATGATAAGAATAACTGAGCCAATCGCGAATCAGCGCGCATTTACCAATTCATACCAATGTAAAAACAGTATAATCTTATAATTTTGCGCATGCGCAGTACAGCCAGCGGCATTATTGGGTTGAAAATATTAGCTGACAATATTATATTAAATAAATTATTATCTACCACATTAAATTTAGGTTTACAGAAAAAGGCATTAAATTAAACATTGTTCATTCCAGCAACCTGTTTTAAGGAGAAGCAACCGATTTTTTTTTCAGGTATATCTTTCATATTAATTTCATATCATATTTCATTTTATAATTTTTGTCTTTAAATTTCTGTGCATTTTGGCAGGTTAAGTGTAGGTGAAACGTACTTTTAACTTGACTTTTAACATGCAACAGGGAGTCATCAACAATACCAGTACTTCATGTCAATTAAAAGATGAATGGACAATGCATGGATGATCCCCTACGAGGCCTATCATGGGGCATCCACTATTTATTATCATCATCATCATAATATTAAAGTAGAATAAGGTAAACATACATATTTGTTGACCTTCACGTAGTTATGTTAGTACAGCAGTGTAAGAAAATAGTTAAAAACCATGTACTTCCAAGTTCCAGCCCTAGTCAGTGCCGCCTTAACTGCAAGACAGGCTCCCGGGCAAAGCAGGGCAGTCGTGGGGCCCCTTGCTACACAATCACTCAAGAAGAATGAAAATGTAAATGGTCGATAAAATAAAACACAATACGTATTTGTGTATTTTAAATATACTGAGGAAATTATTTGTATCAATGGTTAATCAAGAACAAATGCAGGCGTGTAGGCAGAAATTTTTTTCGGGGGAGGGCCCGTAGCCGTAGAGGGCGGGGAGCAAGGCCGCCGCAGGCCAAGTCATTTTTTTGGGGGGGGAAGGGGGGGGTTCAAGGTTAAGAGCTTAGGTGAATGTGGGAGATTTGAATGGGTGTGTATTTGATGAAATTGGTAGCACTTTTTCAAAAAAAAAACGATCATGAATTAGTAATTTCTAATGTTATTTCGAGCGCCTGCCTATCCCACTGACAAATAGTCTAGTACGCACTACAAGTATAGCCTACTCTCCTCCTATTGATGAGTTGAATCAAATTACTGATTTTCTCATTTTAGAGTACAAGTTCTCCAGTCTCTAGGTTCGTATGGTGTTTTTAAAAAATATATTAATTAAAAAAAAAACAGCAAGTCCCATGGGGCCCCTATACTCCTGCGGCCCCCGGGCAGCAGCCCAGCTAGCCCATACGGTAAGACGGCACTGACCCTCGTTGCTCAATGTTCCTATAATACGGTGTCAACAGCAAGAAGATCAATCATCCCGCCCCAGTCATCTCTATGCCGTCAGCGTGTCTCCGGCACATACCGAACAAGCCCTAGCAAGTAATGCCAGGTATACAAACAAAGCCCTTTTCATTGCAAAATGTAGCAATAAATAAGTATACCTCACAACTTAACAAAGTTAAGTAAAACCAGTTGCATCAGTGTGCATACCGGTCATGTCCAACCGCATGTCTACACTTACATCCTACATACAAATAATGTACGTGGGTATGAAACATATCAACTGTACCTGACCTGTACTTCTTATTGTTCGGGAGGCCAGTAAATGACATTATAGCACAAACGAGCAGCAAAGTGCGCAACTGGCCATTATTATTAATAATAATCAGTGTGGAACACTCCTGTTATTTGTACAGTACGACGCCTACGACGCGTCGCGACGTCTCCAAAGCCTGCCAAAGCCAAGGTTCCGTGCCCAGTTCGAATAACGTTCCAAAAACCGACGCCATTTTGGATCAATACCGACGACCCCCCAACAAATGTGCGTAGCTGTTAAAATAAACAGTTACAAACCGTCTCTGATAATAGTTATAGCTGTGTTGTTGGTGACGTCACGAGGCCTAGTTCTTGTTGAGTTGTTGAAGGTTCAAAGAGTTGTTGTTTTTGCAGTTTTCCAGCCTGAAGTGTGCCTAGTGAGAGGGCATAAAATATTTACTGAGGTTGTAAGGGTATGTGTGCATCACTTTCAGTACATTAGCTTCATTGCTGGTCCGTACATGTGTGTGCGTATGTAAATAGTGCGGTACTTTCTTCTTAGCAGAATCAGAGAAGATGGGGAAGCGACAGCATCAGAAGGACAAGATGTACCTGACCTGCAAGGAGTGGACCACCTTGTACGGCGGGAAGAAGCATGTGTCGGAGACCAGCGAGTTCAGGCGCTTGCCGTTCGACCACTGCTCGTTGTCGCTCCAGCCGTTCGAGCGGCCGTACTGCGATCAGGATGGGAACGTGTTTGATCTGGCAGCAATCGTGCCGTTCCTGAAGAAGTTCAGGTGCAACCCGATAACGGGCGAGAAGCTGGATGCGAAGAGCCTGGTGAAGCTCAACTACCACAAGAACGCGGAGGGAAAGTTTCACTGCCCGGTCATGTTCAAGTGTTTTAATAACAACTCGCATATTGTGGCCATTAAGAAGACTGGGAATGTCTATTCGCATGAGGTAATTTTGGTACATGGTAAAAATGGCACAAGCGAATTAATAATAATAATCATCATCATCATCATGGTGGTAGTCACTCCTCAAAAAAGTGTACACCGGCTCTCTTGAGTTGCGGCTCTCCCCCGGCTCACCAGCAGGCTCACCCACAGTCTTATGGGCTCACCGATGCCTTGGAGAGCCACAAAGAGCCTCGGAGAGCCAACAACGCACAACCCGCGGTGTTGATGATATGAAGTCAATATGGCGTTATTTTCCCTCGGCTCTCCGTGGCTCACCAGTGAGGGTGTACACCGGCTCTCCGAAGTGACTACCCCCTTGATAATAATAGTTGCCTCCGGTTATAACAGACTTCGAGAGACCGCGGGATACAGTACGTTATAATCGAGGATTGTTAAAGCCAAATGGTCACTTTCGCATCGAATACACAAGTTTTTCTGGCTTTCCATATTGGTTAAAATGACCACTACTGCAATTATTAATGAAACTATCAACAGAAAGGCAAAATTAGCTCTCCCGTAAATTAGGCAGGACCCAATCGAATAGGTAGTTTTCTTCTGCTGCCCCTTGTTGACAAATTTATCAGAAAAGGTTTGATTTGAGTAACTTAGATCGGTGACTGATGCGAAAATATTCTCTGCCTTCCTGCGCATGGGAAATAAAGGGGAACAATCAAACACAGCATATTTTTTCTCACAGGGGCCGAAAAATAGTCTGTTATAGCCAAGGTGAGGTGAAAATGAGTCTGTTATATCAGGAGTTAAGGTCCTTATGGAAATATGGCGGAATCAGCCTTTCGAGTCTGTTATAACCAGGCTCTTATTGTGGCTTTGCTGGTAACTCTTTGCCATTTTTTACCTAAATTTGTTAATTTTTTTTATTGACCTGACATACCTAACGCAATGTTTTTTTCTGCAGGCTGTGGAAGAGCTGAACATGAAGACTCACTGCTGGCGTGACCTCCTAACCGACGAAGAGATTTCCCGTTCTGAACTTGTGACCCTGCAGGATCCATCTAACCTGCAAAAGTTCAACCTGTCCAACTTCCACCACCTGAGACGCAACTTGAAGGTCCAGGATGAGGACCTGGAGAGGGCGAGATACGATTCGGCAGCCAGACTTAAGAAGGTCAACATGGAGACCAGAGAGACACTGGATCAACTAAAGAAGGATTTCAAACCCAAGGAGGAGGTGGTGGTTGAGAAGAAAGTTGCGGACAAGTTCAATGCTGTGAGTGTAAATGTATGTTATGAGTTGAATATGCGTTAATTTGTGTTTGTATTGCAAGGCTCACTACTCGACTGGTGCGGTTGCGGCAGGGTTCACGTCAACAGCAGTTGACGTGGAGACTAAGCATGAGGCGGCCATCATCGATGAGGATATTGTCAGATATGAGCGAGTCAAGAAGAAAGGTAATATCTGATGGTGTTAAATCTTTAGATAAAGTATTATGGGATAGTTTAATTAATGAATTTGTGTTACATTCAAGGCTATATCCGCCTCGTGACCAACCTCGGTCCTCTGAATCTCGAACTGGCTTGCGATATGGTGCCCAAGACATGTGAGAACTACATCCGCTTGTGCCAAGAGGGATACTATGACGGGACCAAGTTTCACAGATCCATCCGTAACTTCATGATTCAGGGTGGGGATCCAACTGGGACGGGGAAAGGCGGGAGGTCCTGCTGGAGCGAGAAGAAGTCTTTTAAAGACGAGTTTAAGCCGAACCTGACCCATGCCGGTAGGGGGATCCTGTCAATGGCGAACTCGGGGCCGAACACCAACAAGTCGCAGTTGTAAGTACTGTAACGTACATAGCATATTGTACGAGACTAAGGGTAATATTTACTTCATAGTTTCATCACATACCGTTCGTGCAAACACTTGGATGGTAAGCACACGGTGTTCGGGAAGGTAGTGGGCGGACTGGATACTCTGACAGCAATGGAAAGGATCATGGTGGACGAGAAGGACAGACCCTTGCAAGACATCATTCTGGATCGAGCGCAAGTGTTTGTCGATCCGTTTGAAGAAGCGGATGTACAGGTATGTGAACCTTTTGCAGTGTAACATCACGATACTGATTACACTATTTTTCAGCTGGCATCTGAACGAGCTGAGGAGTCTCGTCGTCATGAAGCGGATCTGCAGGCTGCGGCAGAAGCCAAGCGAAGGGCGGCCCAAGGGCGGCCCCAGGTCTTCAGGAAAGGGGTGGGCAAGTACATCGACATGGAAGGAGTCGCAGGACCCAGCAAGAGTGCAACGAGTCACGACAGGGCTGAACTGACGGCCAAAAAGAGAAACGTTGGGTATGACTTCGGAGGCTTCAGCAACTGGTGAAGAAAACCTTGGGCACTGTATGTTACGTACATTATGTGTAATTCAATGCAAGTGTGCCCAACATTTTTGTACAGTTCATAAGAGACACATGAAGGACATTGTGTGAATTTTATTTTTTTTATTCATTCCAATTCATATTCACATTTAGGAGGAATTATGTGACCGCTGTTAACTTAAACTGTTGCATTTAGCCATACTGTCGCAGTGACTCGTATGATTATTAGATAAATTAAATGGTCGTACTTGAATTTTGTGCTATGAATGGTGCAATTACATGCTCTTTCAGATGATTTCTCACACACACAAAATGTTAAACCAAAATGCTCTTTCTTATTAACTATGAGTACGTTTCATAGCAATTTTCTTTCCACTGCTAAATCCTAATCGTACACTATTGATGGGAAAGTTAGTTTGTACTACGATTGCATGCGCTTTCAGATGATATCTCGCTTAAGAAATTTGTCGAAAATTGTAATGCGCTTTCTCATTACTATAGTTCAAGTTGTACATACGTAAAAATTAGGAGTACAAGACATTTTTCTTACCATGCAGCGAAACAGTTAAAACATATATTAGGGAAAGTTTGTTTGCTTGCCGCTGTCAAGTGTTGACGGTAAGTACTCGGGGTCTCCGCAAATAATTTTTAATGGAGCCCGAAACAGCACTTTTTAAGATATCGCCAGCCTTTAATCGCATTTTTTAATAGTGTACCGGTTAATTATAAAACTGTATGCAGGGGTATGACGTACATGCACCTTATCACCCGCAGTACATCAGGCCCCCGCAAATTAACAAGCCGACTCTTATCAACAAGTAGATGAAACCATTCAAAAAATAAAATAAAAAATATTTTTTAAAATACATATTAAAAATCAGGGGCGACTAGCTATATTAGTTTTCCACACAACGCTATAGCTAATATAACAGCTGATGATTAGCAGTTGTAGCTAATATAGCTAGTCGCCCCCGACGCTACTTGTGACGTCACGAAAATGGATCGCCATGTTGGAATTTTTTTTTGTGTGATGTGATCTAGTGGAGATTAAGGTGTTGTTGACGTGTTTTATTGCCACATTTTGTGCGATTTCTGTGCGGATTTTTGGTGCGGAATAGACGGGGGGACACTTGGAGCACGGATCTAGGCGGAGGAAAATGGAGGACCTAGGTGAGATTAGGGGATGAAAATGTTGGGGTTGTGTATGGGATGGAATAATTTTTGTGGAATTTTTTGGGATGAAACCAAAAAAAAAAAATGAGCGAAAATTTGGGTTCAAGCCTGTAGGAAGTGTCTACATGTTTAAAAAAAAATTGAATTAGTGGACAATAATGTATCAAAAGTTTATAACAAGTGGTGGAAGTGTACGTACTGTATGGCTTGTTCAGATAGTAAGACCCGGGACTCCGGAATGGGCTGAAATTTATTGGGAAAATGTGTGGAGATGGGCAAAATTAATTTGTGCACAATTTGGCAAGTCATGCTAGAAGTGTACATTCTTTATACGCACGAATTATTGCAGAAATATGATCAAAACGTGCTGTTCATATGTACTATATAGCTCAAAAAGATGAGAGACCATTTTGTATTGAAACCAAATGTAAAATCGTCTATATACTGTGTACGCAATGTATTTTTAAAACTAAATTTGGCACAATTTTGCAGAAAAGTCATACTGGAAGTGTATGTACTAGCCGCATCGCATTATTCGGTGTCTGAATGTTTGGATTCGGTTGGTCGACAGATATGCGTACCAGTCATTGCGGCATCTGATCATATGCGACCATGGAGGAATTCTGGTGGTGCCAAACAAGAGAATTCCTGCAGGTTGATATGGGAGTCAGATTAGCAATTAGTATTTTTAGGCCTGTAATGCTGGCGGCTACAAGGTCTCTTCCGGTGGGATATAGTCGAAGGCCGCTCTCTTGGGAATTACTGGTAACATGTGATATGATGAGTAGTAGCGAAACCAACAGGCAATGAGGCCACTGTCACCAGAACCAGTATGAAGACCTTGCGCACCGTGCGGCCTTGGGAGAGCAATGGCAGGAGATGACTGCCCCAAGGTCAATGCCGGTTACACACAAATGCTCTATCAGTTCCTGAATATCATTAGTGGTTAGTTTTATATCCGCTACTGTACTGACACAAGTTCTTTACCAAGAATTGTATAGTACGTCATGGGTTGAAAATATGCTTTTTATGATGCAGTATGCTAACCTCCAAAACAGTGCATGTAATTCATCCGTGCATGTTATAGTTAGGAAAATTTCACCATTACGGCCAGCTTCTCGGCCAGGCATATGTGGGCGAGAGGTCAAGTAGACACCCGCTATGCTCAATCTAAAGCTCTTAACTCACTCTAATATAATTACAGCTTGCTTTTTGTCTCGTTGTCGTCATCAAATTTTGGGCTCATGCCAAGGTTACATATACTGTATACATTGATGTGTTTATTTAACTTAAGAAAATTATTGCAAAAAATTTATTGACTTATTTTTGAAAAGCAATTATTTGGAGCTGTCGACATTACGACCCACGCCTCCTCTACAACTTCATAACACACATAACTAATGGAGTTATTTCAGTGGACGTTCCCCCTGAGGAAATGTCATTACGTCACAGACCATTAGACACCACAAGCTTGGCAGTATTCCTGGTAGAGAGAGTTAGTTGCCAACTATTTTTTTTACCTTCATGCTAACCCCCTCTCCAAAAGTGGTTTTTTTTTTTTTCTTCTTCTTCTTCTTCTAACCCTCATCCCATTCTAGCCACTCTTCCCTAGACGTCATTATTCCACAGTCTGCAGTACATTACAGTGCTTCTTCTCTAGTGCAAGTAGTTTTTGGCGGGAAAAATTAGTGTGTGACATCTGTCGATGTTTTAGTTTAATTTTATTAATTTAAAAAAAAATATAGTGATGGATAGGACAATGTATGGAAAAGTGTTGCCGGGTACGTACCAGCCGTACCGGTGTACTAAGAAGAACGTACCATCTCCCGGATGTGAGTATCGCTTAAAATTTTTCAGGATAATCCGAGGGATAATTAGTGTAATTAGCCAGTTATGACATAACTTTTTAAACGGGAAGCGACAACTATCCAAGGTTATGGCATCATTTTCCCCATGTACTTTTTAATGTATAAAAATTTAATGGTCTTAAAATGAGTGTAAACTTTATTTTTAAATTTGACAGGATTTTTTGGCAGACCGTATGTGTAATCCTAAAAATAATTTAGGGCAGGGAATTTTTTTTTTGGAGACGAATGGGGAATTTCCATGGCGTCGTAGACGTCTTGGAATGCTGCTTAGAAGTGTGATTGTTGTCACCTATGTGTCCAACAGTGGATAATGAACGAGAATTTTTAAAATAAATTATTGCATGTATTTCAATACGGAAATTTGGTTGAATCACATTTGGGCCAATCACATGTGTCTTACTTGGGCAGGTTACACCTATAGCCGATGTACGTCGCGCCAGTCGACTTACCGTATCATTACTCGATATATAAAAAATTTTGATAGCATATTTTGTACTAGTTGTTTTTTTAAGTATTTTTCGTAACATTTTGACACATGTTGCAAGCGGCATTTTGGTCGAAACAAAAGGGGTTCACCGACACGCGGCAGTCATTAGCGCAACCCTCCGGAAATGACCTCACTGGGAAGCTCCCTGGTATTGCACTTATTTTTGGAACCCACTGTACTTCTGGCAACTCATTTTTACAGCTCAGTCTTCCCATTCTCATTGAAAAAAAAAAAAAAGATGTCTTTAGAACGGCTCTGTTTGTCTGTCTGTCTGTGGACAGGTGTCAAGGTCCAAACCGGAAACGGTTTTCGGATTCGGATTAATCGGGCCCTAAATTGGTTTCATGGTCAACTTCCGGTTTTCCAGGTTCACTATATCCGCCAAGGTCAAGTTTCCAGTCGGGTGTCCTTGGGTTCACGAGCCAACTGCTGACTAGATTCTATGTCATTGTTGTCCAATTTGAATTTCTTTGGCAATGAGAGAAAAAAAATCTACTCGAATCACGACAGTTCAACAGCGGAAATTGGCCTTTTAAAAAACCACTTGTTAAAGTGGAATTGTTGTAAATGCAACTTATATATTATTAATAATTAATATGTAGAATTGGCTATGTGCCTCTGTCCATGTACGCACGACCCTGAGAGTGGCAATAGTGTGCATAGTGCGCCGTCTACGTGAGATATATGGTACTACGTGGAGAGTTTATTACCTAGTTAATTATTATCACCGGCATATTAATTGAACACCCTGTACACACTAGGGTCATAACAAAAGGTGTACGTATACAGAGTGGGTTGAACGGCCGGTTACGTCACAAGTGTTACGTCTTGACATGTTGCGTCACCGGTGTCGGCATTGGACGCTGGCCAGATTGATGGGACGTCCTTCACTTCCCGCCCTAAATTAGTGTGTATGTGTATACACGTATCTACGCGCCGCACCCTCTGCTACAATTATTCGCATTTTTTTTACTGTCAAGAGTTACGTAAATGTCACCCAATTTTGACGAGTGGTTTGACAACAATATTACGAGGTGTCAGGACGTATTGTCATAAATCATTCAGCTATTGTTGCTTTCTATAATAGCAACTTATGAGTCATTGTTAGTTACACTTTTAACATTGTTGACGCTCATTTTGCCCATTGTGAAGTGTCTGCTGTAGTTGAGACACCTTGTAAATCTTATATAAAAGGGAAAGTTTGTCGGTATGTCCCATTTCCCTCCCCCCTTTTTGTAATTGAATATACAGTATAATATCTCGTAATTTAATGTAATATTTGGTAATCAACATAGCCTAATACTTCGTAGTTTAATATAATATTTTGTTTTTAATATTATATTTTGTTTTTAATACAATAATTTGTTATTAATATAACAACCATATTGCTAATGGAATATATCTGTCGGCCTGTTTGTCCGGGGCGAGTCATCACCACGTTGTACCACTACCCCTCACCTGAACCTGATAGTGGCAGGAGTGTGGTGAGGAGAGGAGGCGCCACCTATGCGAGGGTAGTGGTGCAGTACAGTGGTGGAAATTAGTGGATAAGCACACGTATCGCCGCCTGGCGGAGCTTTTCCTTTGTTTCATGTAAAGGAATAGCTCCGCCAGACGGCGATACTTGTGCTTATCCAATAAATTTTCACCATTGTACTACACTGGTATGGTGGTAGTTGTGGCAGAGTTGAGGCTATGACTCACCCCAGACCAACTTTTGGCAACGTTTGGCAACGGGAACGTATATTACATAATCTGAAGCCAATTTGGCATTGTTTATTTATTTATTTATATTTTCCACGTGTTTACATTAATCACATGTCTTGACCCTATTCGAATGGCCTTCAACTGATAAAAAACGTGATTTTAAAATATGAAAAAATAAGTCGTGCATGAACGCACCTCAATTTTTGAACAGAATACCAATTAGATTTGATCTAAAATGACGTCACATTCCCGCCCAAGTGGAGCATCCAAATTTAGGAAATGGGGTGGGGTCGTTTAAAAAAAAAGAAGGAGAGGTATAGGGGGGTGAGGGGAGGTGTTGGCTTGCATAAGTGTGTGTGTGTGCCAAGGTAAAAGAGGGGGGATAGTTTGGTGGGGGTCAGTCGGCCAGTGCATCAGGTGGAGATCGGAAGTGTTTGTTTGTTTGTTTGTATCGTGGGTGTCAACAATGGCCACCTTGTTGGAGTTGCCTCCGCGTAGCCCCAGGCCTTATAGCAGGTCATCGTCAGGGAGGATGTCCTCGACTAGCTCCAGATTGTCATCTAGACCGGTGTCCAGTCGTCACAACTATTACTACGAGGATAATCTCAGTACGGATAGTTTTTTTAAAAATAAAATTTTTCCATACTATAGTAATCGGCTATGCCTATTTGTCCGGAGTGAGTCATCACCTCAACTAACTACTACTAGAGAGAGAATTCGCCATCTATAGGATGAGTAGTGGTACTACATGGACATGGTGGTGGTGGCTGAGTTGAGGTGATGGCTCACCCTGGACAAACAAATTCCAATTTTCCCTTCTTTTGGCAAGGTTTCACTAGTACATTAATAATAATAATAATAATAATAATAATAATAATAATAATAATAATAATAATAATAATAACCAACAACTTTAATGAGATGGCAGCCGATTTATCACGTAGTAGCATTCTTCTCGCATAGATGGCGCACACACCCTCTGCACACTCCTGCCACCTTCAGGTCGTGAGAGAGATAGATACTATCAGGTCGGACAAACGTCCGATGGAGAGAATAAGCCTATTAGGAGAAAGATAGATTGGATGTGTTTTACATATCTACACATGTGAATATGCGTATATCCTCCCGGATTCTGGTTCCAAGATTGAGCTCTAGTTCAATTTCGGCCACTGTATGGATATGGTTAATTTTAATTTCGCCATAAGAATGGCAAGTACTTCCATTGCCTCTAGGAAACATTTTTCTGGCTGGAAGAAGCAGGGCAAGTGATTCATTGTTTACAAGTGAATATCGAATTTTTCTGGCTCATTTCCATAGCATTAGAGCCAGAAATATGTTATTCACTTGTCAACAATAGACGGTACAATTTACTAGTCTCTCATCTAGTAGCCATTGTTGCCACTGGCAGAATGTATGAATTAAACTTTATTCGTGCTGAAATTTCTGATATTGTGGAAACTACGCATTTTTTTGAAGGTCGTAAATGCATAACACAGCGATACATTCAAGGTAACTTACATAACCGTAATTTGAGAGGGGGCGATTACCACTGCGCAAATCTTTTTGAGTGGCAGCCGGTACATATGTCGAGTACAGTGCACTGAATTTGCCCCCTCCTAGTTTTACTCAGATTAAATAAACTATCCTGACCTTGCACAGGTTTACAGTGATTTTGGATACGGCCCAACTTAAATCAAGTGGCCCCCGCCGGTCTATTAGCCACTCACGTCTTTCAAACCAATCACGCCCTCATGCCGGACATAACCTTACATTCTTACGCATCAAACACTTATTACAACATCGTAATACTTGCATAACCGAACGTAAAGTGGCGAGGTGGGCGACCCGGGCTGCCATTTTGTATTGCGCTAAGCGGCCATATTGGATTGTGACGTCACTAATGGCCGCCGATTGAGGTTAATGGTGTTAATCTTTGCATAGAAAACCAGATGGATCCTTTGGCTGACTGAATCCATCTAATAATAGACCCCCTGGGAAGATCCAAGAAAAGAAAGTGTGACGTCACGCGACATTTGCTGCTCTCTTGACCTTCTTTTGTTGGGGACGCGTCCAAATGACTCACTTGTTTTCGTTTCCAGCTCTTTATCAGGCTGTATTGATGGACGAGTTTATTAGCCTGTAAATGTAATCAGCAGATTTTTATATAATGTGGAGTCATGCATTTTTGTTGGAGCACGCCACTGGCTCGTCCTATTTGACTGCTTTTTGCTACATCTTGCGATACGTCATCACTCCAGGATTGGCCAACAGATGGCTCCATATTGTAGGCGTGGAAGCCTCTTGTGGTTCAGGAATGTATGCCTAACCACATGTGAAGGACGAAAGAACCTGTTAGAAGTGTGTAGCTGTTATAGGAGGAAGGGCTGGAAGTTATTGGGTGGAAATTATATTTAAATAATCAGAAAAATAGTTACAAACAAAACGTCAGTCGGAACTTTCAGAAAATGTGGTGGTGAAAATCCTCTCTCCAAAGACCCAAATGGTTGTACAATTTGGTGAATATTGTACGTTTTTTTGCTGATAGTTTGCAATAATAGTCGTAATATTTGGTCCTAATGGAGTGTAAGGTTATAGGCCAATTTACGCGACAAAAATCCAGATTTTTTTTTAAAAAAAGCTATTGCGTACTGATAATAGGGATCATCCTACGTGTTAGGCAACCCAAAACCAGCACCTAAGCAGCATGGGTTTCCTGACCTTTGCAGCACTTGTGTGGGTCAATAGTGAAGAAAGGTGCAATTTCATTTCAAAAAATGTAAATGACCTTTAAATAAATATATTTTTAAATAAAAATAGTTATTACCCCCAACCATGTTGGGATTATCACAATTAACCTAAATTTGCAATAGTGGGCAAGCAGCCTGTATGCTATGGGGTAACAGCTAGTTGTTATTATAAATATTTGTATATTTGAAACATTCTTAGTTATTTGTAACATTGCTTATTTATTTATTCATTCATTTATTTATTTATGTAAACTTGGTAGTGTCCTTTATTGCCACATGATACGAAACATATCGAAACATGACACCAAACTGGGACAACAAACAAACAAACTTTGACTTTCATTACATAGATTGTTATTCACACTTTACCCACAGTACTTGGTATGCAAATGTTCATGCAACAGGCTGTGTATTAGCTACCATACCATTGGTTACATAGCAGCTGGGCTATATCATACGTGTCACCAATGACCCAAGTGCGTACACTAGCTGTGATTTTAGTCTCAGGGCGGACACTGCCCGAGGTACACGGTCTAAAGTAAGTTCTAAAACTAAATTAAGTTTTTACAGACTTTTTTTTTTTTTAAAAAAAAAAGAAAGAGTGCGTAGTAGCGCGGTGTCTAAATATAAAGGTGACTCGAGTGTTGTGATTACGTGTCTTTGGACTTGGAGGATTGGCATTAGCAAGGGCGTTGTCGTCGCTGCTTTTTTTCGGGGTAAGTTTGTGGCCTGAGTTGTCTCTGCATCTGATAACTTGTGTACCAAGAAAATTGTTTGGAGGAAGTGAGGTCACCGGTAGTTGATAAAAGTTTGAGGGTGTATGGTCAGTCGGAAAGAGAGAGTTGATGGAGCCAGTTTGCTTAGTAGGAAGGCCGGGAGAACCTTTCTATTCCTACTGTGCTGTGGTGGATACAGGTACGACCTAATTTGTTGTCCAATTAACTGTTTAAAAATTTAAAAAAAAATTGGCGAGAAAAATTTTGAGATTAATTTGTGGCCCCGGTTGCATCAGAGAAAATTAGCGAAAGTCACACGTTTTTTCCACACAATAATATATTTGTAATATAACAACAGGGGATTTTGCACATAATCTCATATTTTTGACGTAATCAAAGATTTAGCACGTAATCGGATATTTTGAATTAGTTGAGGGTCACTTTGTCGGGGACAGTTAGCGAAAATCACAGATTCTTCACACAATAATATATTTGTAATATAATAATCGGGGATTTTGCACATAATCACAGATTTTTGACGTAATCAAAGATTTAGCACGTAATCGGATTAGTTGAGGGTCACTTTTTATCGGGGACAATATTAGCGAAAATCACATATTACATCATCAGATTTTTTTAAAAAAATAATTGAAGATTTTGCACATAATCCGATAATTTGAATTAGTTGAATTAGTTATTGGGGACAATTAGCGAAAATCACAGATATTTTTAAGCAATGAGAGAGTTTTAAAATAATAGATTTTGCACATAATAGGATGTTTTTTTTGGAATAAATTGAGCGTCAGTTTATTACAGGGACAATTAGGGAAAATCTCAGATATTTTTCACATACTGGTAATTGGAGATTTTTGACATAAACTCAGATTTTGCACAAAATCGCATATTTGTGATGTAGAGATTTAGCACATAATCAGAGATTTAGGGTCAGTTAATCAGAGACAATTTTCCGCATAAGCCGGCATTTTTGACATTGTTAGATTTTTCACATAATGTCATATTTTTGACTGAGAGATTTAGCACATAATCGGATATTTTGAATTAATTGAGCATGAGTTTATCGGGGACATTTAGTGAAAATTTCAAATTACTCGCAGGTGTTCGTAATGTGAAATATTATTTTCGTAATTCACAAACTGATCTGATATTACTGAGATAATATTAATAGTGAATAAATCTGAGTGCGTCTACTTATAGTGCAATAGTGGTCTTAACCAGTTTTACAGCATGCAACAGGTGTGATATATATATATATATATATATATATATATATATATATATATATATATATATATATANATTATTTTAAATTTAATTTTAAATAATGTTGCTCATTTTACTCCGGGCAATAGTTTGAATAAGACACCTGCACGTTTAACTGAGGTTTTTGCAGACGCGCAAAACCGGTTTGACCACGCCTAGAAACACAAAAGGACCGGTTTTTTGGCACATTCTGTACCTGTTGCAGGCAGGTAGAATTCACGAATTCTGTTGACTGCCAGCAACGTAAGTAACTGGGTGTGTTATAAGTACCTAACGATTAAACCGGATGTTTCGTAAGTTACATACCGGTGTCTCAGGAATTTCCATGTTCACATCCTGTAGTAGACTAATATTCGTATGAAATGAGTTGCGTCACTTCCATTCTTAATATACATTGGTACGGACGTGCTTATCAAACTGATTGGAGTTGTATGATATATATTCCCGGTTTTTGACTGGAAAATATGAAATATCGCAGACAGTGGAAGCCAGATTTATTTGAGACACCTTATGCATTTTAGTGGTTGCGTAACTTGTGTTTATAAGGAGCCTAAACAGTGCTGTTCTGTGGCTGGATTTTCCTCTTGATGATTCCTAGATTGGGTTTGAAGTGGGTCACTCGTGGCATGAGAAGTGTGTGAGTGTGAGTGTGGACATATAAGGGAAGCCAGTGAGAGTTGACCTTGTGCAGGATTCTCTCCCAACGACATGGTGTGTTCCAAGCGAAATTTGTTGGGGATGTGCGGTGTGTGAAGGACTTGCACTTGGGGAGGCTAAAGGGGACAATGCCTTCGGAGGAGTCACCTCTGTGCATGACTTGAATACCAGATTCTTGGAGCCAGAACCAGATCGGTGGGTTGGCAGAAGGAAATGGTTGGACGGATATCAGAAAATGCCAAATATGCTGGGAGTGAATTACCCCTTAATATGGATTGTTTTATGGTCGTTTATAGCATGTTTTTTTATTCTTTCCTCTAGACGCATTGTTGGCGGACCTGCAGAGTACAGTATCACCGCACAGCTCCGGTGTTGGATCTTTGGGCAGCGGGTACGGGTCTCTTGATTCGTCTCACAAGCATCATCACAGAACTCCGGTGCTGAGCACCACCGGAAGACACGACTACGACTTCACCGTAGGGACTACTCCCACGGTAAGCTTGGCCGTGGACTTGTAAATTGCCTGCTTGCAAGTCACATCCAGAGGGTGATTGCAACATCATGAATATCTGTGTGTCTTGAATATATCAGTAGATATGCATATGTATGAATATCCTCATAGCGCATCAATGTTCAATGATGGTATTCGCTATGAATGTCACGCTACATTTACAGCTATTATTTTAATTGACATTCATGATAATTATATATTCATGATGCCCACTTGTACCACAGTAGTACTTGGATATGATGATTGATTGGTATTCATTTCTCCGCAGCATGTGTATCAAAACCAGAGCGGATCACTGAGTGGCGGCGGTAGTCCCAGGTCAGCCAACAGTCCTGCCGCTAAAATGTCCACCTTCAACAACAACCTCTCGGAACTGGATACTCTCCTGCAGGACCTCAGCAATGCCAGATACACCACGAATGTCACCTATTCGGAAAAGAAAGGTAAATTGGAGTCAGGTGCACCTAAAACTAAGTACTGTTGGTGAAGATAATGGTAAGCAAAGGTTGATTCACACAAATACACCCGAATATAAATTGCCTGTTGATTTAGTTAATTGAATAATGACAAAGGATAGAAAATCAGTACAACAGATGAGGGCAACTGGTAGTAGTGACATTTTCAGAAGGATAGAGTTGATTAAGATTTAACATTGTCTTGAAGGAAATATATTGCAGTATTAAGTGAGCTTTCAGCACAATTTGCATTAAGCAACAAGTATAATTTTGTGGTTGGCGTTGAATGGTGGCCTTTCGTCAGCATTACAACACATGAGCAGGAAGAGAGGACATTTCTGGTGCTAGCATTTGCTTAGTGAAAAGTACATAAGCAACTTTTTTTTTGTAAAGAAAGGAGACGTGGTGCAGACATGGGCCAGATTTAGAATTTCATGGCCAGTCGTAAGTTTGTGGGAGTTTAACAGGATAGACATGCCTTAAAATAGAGGTGTGGGCAAGAGGAAAGGTGACAGGGTGTGCCAAAAATGAGTGATGGACTGTAATTTACACGAATTGGAATTTTCACAGCATTTTCATTACTGTATATTTTGAGCTTGATTTCAAGTCTAAAATAATAACCTCTCTTTACGTTCTGTACTGAGTACCTGAAATTTGCTGTATATTAATTGCTTTTACACTGTGTTAAACATTTTATTCCAATAGTAGCATGTACTTATTGTCGAGAAAAAATTGCATTGAAGTCTGTGCTGCAAAAACCTCTTACAAATTACACCTACATACCTATTTTAGTTTGTGAAGCAAATATTTCTCGAAATCTTCTAGCATTAAATGGGAGACCCAGTTATGTGTGTAATAAGTAATGCAGCAAATATTTTATCACAATTTAAAATGTCAAGTACTTAATGATAGATGCAAGGGCTTGTTTTATTGCAAATGGCGCATATTTTTGAAGAATTTTGAATCATCGTGAGAGTGGCCCATTTTTCAAATGCTGCTCAATGTTGATAAATCGAATACATGAGAACATCATGCTAGCTTCTCTGTGCGAAGATCATGTTTACAACTTATGTTCAGATGCCACTAAAGTGAGTCATATGTACTTAAATTACTTATATTTAATACTTATAATGTGCACAAGTAGAGATGTTTCCCTCTTTTTTTTGATACCGCCAGGTATAACCTTCAGGAAAATATTACAAACTTGGATTTTCTAGCTACTCAAATTACAGGCATGTTAAGTCATTCATTCCATGAGGCATACACTGAAGCTATATCCATTTAAACTGTATTAAGACGATCATGCTAGTATATTTAAAACATCCAGATGTCGTAAATGCAATAATTTTTAATGAGCTTTTATTTGCTTTGCAGAGATGACAGCACTGACAAATGGAGGTCGGCCAGTGTCCCCGCAACCATTAGTGTCAGTCACCACAACGACTGCTGCCCCAAGGTCACCTGTTCCTGGGTCAAGGCCATCTGTAGACGCTCTTTTGAATGAACTTGATATAGTTCAGAATGGGTGAGTCTCATCTCCCTTTCACAAAGCCTGGTTTTATACTTTCGATAAGACTCCTTAAAACAGTTTGGGCAGAGCTGAGGTTAAAATTTAATGGACTTTATTAAATGGAAAGTTTATCAGCATTCATGCACTGTTTGTGATGTAGCCAGAACTTGATTTGTGAGAGTCTTTGTTAAGAATTAACGAAGGATGTATTTTTTACATTGCGTTACCTTGCACCCAAGCTTGCACCCTATTATCATGTCCAAAATGAATGTTTCAACTAATGTGAACCAACATTTGGTCTAAGGATCTGTTTCAATAATTTTAGTGTAAGTTACTAAGATAGGGAAACCTGCCTACAGCAGACCCTGGATTTATGGAAATTTTTGTGTAATGCAGGAAAATTTTGTGGACCAGGAAGCAAGGCAGGATTTTCCTTGTGTTTTTGTAAGGTGTAGCGGAACTTGTCTGACACTATAATGAACAACATTTTATGGCTCTTTATAAGGGCAAACCATGTCTATATCAGAACTTACGCTGAGTCAGGATACCATTTCACAAATACTCTGAATTGGGAGAAGAGGGAAAATATTGGTGTGGGTGGCATGTGGGTGAGGAAAAGAGCCTCAGTAAGTAAAAATTTCATGGTGTGACTCATAAATTCGACGTGTGAAAAGAACATGGACTTGACAGCATTAATTCGGAGACGTGCTAATGCACCACAATACTTAATATTGTCCAATAGAGCAGAAATGTGTCTATTGTGGAACATGGTCATAGTGTTATACAGGGTGTTCCAAGTTTGCAGGTCGTTTTTTAATCACTAATATCGCCCTATGTAGTTATTTTTGTGTAGCTTGTTGTGCCCCCGATCCAGTTGCCCAGTTTAATACTCCCAGGTAGTCGAACATAGCAGAGGGCACCTGCGGTTGGGGGCGCAACAAGCTACAAAAAATAACAGCTTCAGGCAAAATTTCCTATAGCCTAACTAAAAACTTGAAACACCCTGCATACACGTAAAAACTAAACTTAATTTTTACCTATTAAGATACTCCGCTGAGAAGTATGGTTTTTAAAATACCGAATTTTGAATTATTTTAGATTGCATTCGATGACAGATGGTGTGAGAGCCCTTTTCGATCGTATTTTATTTAATTTTTGGGTCAATGATACGATATTAATAATTTATAGAGGTGTATGTTACTCACTAAAATTGAAATTAATGAAGGTAAATTGTGTGCTCATTACTGGCTTCCGATTATATTATCCCATTTCGTGAGTAGTCTGTGATTCAATGCAACCAATGATTGCATGATCATTGATGTTATGAAATGTTATGCTTTGTCAACAACAGGCAATTCCAAGAATTGGAAGTTTCAGTCATTGCCTTACAAATATGTAGAAAATCAATTAGGTAAGCAAATATTAATGCATGTAACAAAATGCCATGTGTTTCAGAATTTAGTGGGCATCCGCATCATTGAAAATCTTGCAATGCTCAACTTAGTTGCCTCGTCTTTTGGCACATAGTTATGTATACCATTGTCGAGTGCATTAGATTCTCTGTATGTCACTCACTGCTATAGAGATGCATATGAGGCAAGAATAGCCACTGGAAATAGGCATATGATAGATTTGTACTGATAAAAATGTGAGCTAAGTTCTGAATCATGCTGCATTTTAAGTTGTTGCCAAAGGTGAAGTCATGAACCATTATAAGACCTTAATGTTCCCTGCTGAATTCCAGAAATTAATGTTAGCAGGGTTAGCTGAAGAAGCAGAAACGTTGCCCAGCAGACCACACAACAGCTAATGTCATAGCTGTATGCAATATCGAAAGAAATAGTTTTATGCATTTCCATAGCCGCGGTTTTTCTCAGTTTCCTAAAAATATTCGCTGAGCTGTCTTATGAGTTTGCAGAAAGTCGACACACCAGAACGTAACAGAGTGTATGTCCAAAATGAATTTCCACTGTCTGTGGTGGAATTCTTGGCTGACAGTTATGGTGTGACATTGATTATTGACATAACTTTACAATGAAGGATTTATTTTTGGCATATTTTGGTAGGTAGTGCAGGAATGCTTTGACAAGGAACACTGGGATGCAGACAACATTTGTAAACACGTCACATAAGTGGGGCATTTTTTTAACGCCTGGGCATAAACAATGTGTTACAGTACTTTTGTGGTGCAGTGAAAGATTCAAGTTCCATTGCACAGTTTCCTAATTACATCAAATTTATTATTCAAGATAGGATTAAGAGTTCCTCTAGTGAATTCCTGTTTGCCACTTGAAATCAATCTACTAATGAACTGCTAATAAACTGTGGTTTCTGATGCAATCTTTGGAGGCCAGCAATAAGCCTGCAACTGCTAAACCTTGAGAGCTTCCGTATTCTGCTTATGTGTAAAAAGTGTGGGCATCCATTAGAATGATTAGATTATTATTGGCCGCATGGAACAACAAGGACATCTGCCGTACCATTATTATTTGCTGAATAACACATCCAATTATGACCCCCCACCCGTCACAACTACTGCTGACATTCTTCGGTGAACAACCGCATTTTAACAACCAAATTCAAGCAATTACATAGTGAGGCCTTGCGGAAAGAGATTTTTTCAGAAGGGAAGTGATCACATCTACAAAACTATATAGTGAAAGCGAAACTAGTGGCGAGTGGGAGAAAGGGAAAATGAATGAATGAAGATTATTTAATGGACTCTTACAAGCGAGTGGGCGCTATGAAGGGGAAAGGAATTGACTGGTAAAAGAGCACATAAGTTGCAAGTCAGCACAACCTTAATTTGTGGATGTTATAACATCTTAGAAACCATTTCTGAATTCAGGAAGTGCAAAGAAGCAATGGCAGATGCAAACCTTAATGAAAATGTCAAGCACAGAATCTATTGGAAAAGGCTGCATGGGCACAATGCCATTCATGCAACGGCATCGGGATTGCAAGTCATTGAAGGTCATGGTGTAATATGCCAAGAACTTTCATTATTATAACCAGTTTCTAATGTATGGATATTATCAAGAGTAAATAATACAGAGTGACTGACTCCCTATGCTGTTCCATACTGGCCGTGTGCTCATCTCTTTGGTGGAAGTGTCGCCTCCCCACGAGGGCG
>JYFJ02005182.1:0-26718 GCA_000934665.2 Catajapyx aquilonaris
GGAAAAGGCTCTTGTTTCCTTGTATGGAGGAAAGACATCAGACAACTTGGATGAACTACGATACAGACGTTTCAGTGAAAAGGTAGCTACCAAAAAAAAACGGTCGGAGCAGTCCAAGCCCAGTCACTTCCCCCAACTTCAGCTGCTGCTAAATTTCACAACATACGGGTCAACTACCAAGTTCAGACTTGGCATGATAACACATCCCTTCTACCTCAAGATTGGGGTTGGAAATTAAAAGGTGGCCAACTCTTGCCGGTACTTATCGACCTACTACCAGCATTGGAGTGTTCATCAGCATGCAGTGAATGTCACAGTGTCCTCTGCACGAACTCCAACATAGATGTATACGACGACGATGATGAGGAGGAGGAAGAGTGATGGTGTTGCAAATGACTAAGAACATACAATATGACTCCGTAGGGTTTAAAGTATGTTGGTTTTTATACAGGGTTTGCAGTAATTTAAATCCTGCTCTTTTATACGAATTTGACACATTAATCTGAACCTACCACCTATATAAATTATCATTAATATTCATGGCTAAACTGCCTTTTCATATGTAAAATTTTTGAAATGAATGCAACGAACCACAAACAAAATCAAATGAAGTGTTTATGTTTCAAATAAAAACCCACAAACATATGGAATGCCTTTCTCAAGCATTTACTTGGAAAACAGTTGTTTAAACGGCTGATATGTTCAGCTATCAACATTCCTGATTCCACAACCTTTCATTTGATATATATTTTAAGTAAATCGGAGCCATAGAACGTAAGTTACGCGCAGTTTACTGATTTCAGCCGGAAATCCAAGATGGCGGCCAAGATGGCGGATTTCCCATGCTTAGATTTTCGGAAACTTTTGATGTGATGCTTGCGATAGTTTTCTGTGTCGAAGAAACCTTACTGGAAGGAAATCGGAGCCATATAGCGTAAGTTATGTGCATTTTACTGATGTCACAGTCAATCCAAGATGGCGGCCAAAATGGCGGCTTTCCCATGCTCCGATTTTCGCCGATTTTTGATATGTTGTTCGGAATAGTTTTCTGAGTCTAAAAAGCCTTACTTTGTTTCTGTTACAATTTGTTCGATGTTTTCGCCTAAAATGACTGGCCTAGTATGCTACTGCGTATGTCTGTCAAAAACCGGACGATTTTGAACTTTATAATCGTACAGTAGCGATGCTTGCATAATAGAAATATCCAACATTTAAAGTTGTAGGATTTGCCTCCTATTGCGCAAGTGTTTATGCAAGAAAGGTAAACTAAAACTGCATCCAATAACCTACCTGTACTGATTTTTCCAGATAAACCTGTCATGTACCTGTCTGCCAAATTAACTCCTCACTTATTTATAAAGGCGTCCATAATCCCAAGCCCGGATAATAATCAGAAATCAAATAATGTAAGGTATCACCGTCCAGATTACTGTACCTTTCACACTAACCTGTAGAAGAACTGAACACAAACCTACCGACACCATAAATAATCATGAATATTTGACACCCTAATCCCTGATCGATGAAAACCTTGGGTGATTGCAAACCACACTCATTTCAATAATTACCTGGTTTTAAAGATTCCAGCAGGTGAAAATAATTAACCGCGTACCTGACACCTGACAGCTCATTCAAGTGACGTCAATATTCCATGATCAATCACAAGTGATAAGTAAACAAGAGGGTGCGTAATGGTCCAACGCCGCTCGGCCAATTGGCGACTCTTGCCTGAGTCACGTGTTTGCTCCCTTCTCCCCCCCTTCTCTTTTCCCTCCCCCCTTCCCCCTCCCTCCAACATCTTCCTCATCCCAGCACACACAGCATCTCGGCCAGTGTGCTTGCAATTCTCATCTCGTCTACTCTTCATATCTCTCCCGCCTCCTGCGTTCGGATTCTTCTTAGGACGTCATGGGGTTAAGGTCAGTTGCCGCATTTTGCAAACGTACCAGGTGCGCGTGTGTTGCAATTCCTGACAGGTTTTTGAAGGGTGTCAAAACAGTTTTGAATTTATTGGATAGTGACGTGATGAAATTTTAATGGAGATATGGGCTCGGTGAGAAATTTCATAGAAGTCGCTTCATTTTAAAGTGCGAAATTAAAAGTGCGAAAAGGCAGGCTTTCAAAGTTTTAATTATTTTAATAAGGTCTAGTTGTATGAACGCAATTTAATAATATCTCTTCTTATGGGATACGAAAGATCAGAAATATGCTTTTATTAAAGTGTACAAACACCCAACACGACTTGTTAATTAAAATTAACTCAATTTTCCAATATTATGTTGATATTTAAAATGTACAGTTTATGCCATATTTAGGTTGTATTTTTTAAAATTTTCAGCGCATGAGTTTATGGATTGTGCTCTCAAATTTCATCATAATATTATTAGACGCATGTAAATGGGAGCAGTTTAGCCCACGGGAACATGTGTGGTGCGCGTGTTGTGTGCTACCAGGTATTGATCTGTTGTGGTAACAGGTGTGCTGGATATATATTTAAAAAAATCCGGGGCAGAAAATATATCAAGGAGCTAATTGGAAAACTTTGTCGTGTCTGGGACAGTGCAGTGGCGGGGTCCGAGGTTTTCGGGAGGTCGTTTGCAGGACACCAAGTTTCGTGACGGGCAATTCCACTATGTAATTGCGGAAATGTCACCAAACGTCACTAAACATTAACCTACCAGTTACCGCACTCTATTAACGCCATCCAGTGCTACATTGTCGAATCTAATTGAAATTGCGTAGCTACATGTTTCAAAACAAGATATGAGTAATTAATGGCTATACTGATACGTCAATATGTGTATGCAAATTGACTGATTGTTATAGCGAACCGATTTGAAAGTTATTGCTTTTATCTCTAAATTCGATTCAGCTGTTGTTAGCCCTGCCATTGAACTTGAGACCAGGACAGTGCACCACCCTGTATTTGCCTTACATTATTTCATATGCAAACAAAGGCGGACATTACAAAGAGGCTGGTCGAGTAGTGTGAACAAGAAAAGCGTTTTTTTATCACAGATATTAAACCCGGGGATAGTTGCGTAGGTGGAAGTAGCGTTCTTTTATCATGATGGAGGAGCTGAGTGGGGACAACAGTCTTGTGCCATTCAGCCGGAGGTTGTAAAGAAAGTGTCCCATGGCAAGGGGAATCGATCCCCTGGCCAAAGGAGAAGAATGAAAAGGGGCTTCGAGGAAAAAGGAACCACATACGGAATCAGAAGAAATGAGAACCCGTGTCCAGCATCAGTTGGCGGAATCATTTTCAAAGGACACTTCTTCTTTTATTTTGAGCACAATCACTGGTGCTGGGTGGACAAACAAGTTTCCGCTCCATTTTCAAATATCTTTCACGCTTGACTCCGCCTGTAATTGAAAAGTGTTGTAGCGAGCGTCTTCCCATTCCATTTGCCAATTGTCAGACTGATAAGTTGGGAGAAACTAGTTTGGTGTGAAATGAGAGCAAGTTGGAATAAAGGGAGGTGTGAATAAAATATTACGTAACTATAGAATTTTTTGTAGACGACGAAGTAGTGTGGATTCGAATATTCACTGGGGTGTGTCCATGTCTCAAAATATGCAACATTTGGGCATACGTAAAAATTTCTGCTATTAAATAGGAACAACAATATCCAAACACTTGGTCTTAAAATACTGATTTGTTCAGGTTATTACCACTTTCATTGAGAAACTTTGTGTGTGCGAATGAGGTGAAGGTTAGAGGGACAGTGCTTGAAGAGGGAATGTTAAGTGACCTACAGAATTGATAAGGTGCATGTAATAAATTAGGGTTGGTGTTGAAGTTCACATTCAGCCACTTGTGTACTATAATTCTGAGCTGCGTCATGTTTGGTAGATAACACATGGTGTGTGGAATATAAAAATAACCCTGCTGGCATGGTGAACTTGAGTTGGAGGTGGAGTCTTCCATTCGGATATTTCCACTTTCTTCCATCACTGTCATCATCACTTTTCTTTGCAAAAAAAAGAGCTGACACGATTCGTCTGAAAGTTAAAATTTTCAATTTTCTGACTAGGTAATGAGTATTCTAAGATGGTGCCAGATCTTTCTTTTTTTTTGAAAAATGTGTCATTGAGAATTCTATACGTATCCTCAGTTCTTTAAAGTGGGAGGTATTTCAGTTTGCCGTGGGAAGTAAGTAAATTACATGATAAAATTATTTCGGAGCCCAACCCAATTAAAGCGTTACGCAAAGAGTAATTGCTCTAATATTCGCAGCTCGCTTCCTGACGTCTGAACTTGGCCGTTTGGGAATGTTGGAGATTTAATGAAACCCAAATCCCTCCTCCCCCAACATATCGAATCAGTTTCATCAAGTAGGACATGAAACGAAACGGTTATCGAGACTTGCTTCTGCCTGATCGATGCGAGTAATCTGAATAACATCAGAGTGCACGAATCGGATTATAGGAATTATAAATAAACCGGAATTTGGGATCCAAAGTTTGGACAAGATTACTTCTGAAAAATATATTCGAACCTTCTTTTCGATCTGGGGAATTAATAAACATACGGTATTGCACTATAGCGAAGTCAGAAGTTGCGATTCAGAATCTGGCCAGTTGCTCTGTAAAATATACAAATCCAGATACATGAATTTACGTGAATTTAAAAATAGTGATGAAATTGAAAATTTCAGTGCTTGCGTTTTTAAACACTCTTTAATCCACCTGATGTAATTAACGGATTAGTAAAATCTATCTACTGCATTTGTTTAATCATGATAATTATTCCGACCTTGCTGGAATGTCACAATCACTCAACTGCTAGGCCAAATGGATCAACATAAACCATTAATAAATATAGCATTTGATATCAAGTTCTATATAAGCCGAAGTCACTTTTCTAAAAACCTCTTTGCAATTGGTATTACTTGAGATGTTTATTTTCCGCAGCCTTTGAATGCAGCTTGATAATAATCTTTCTCCAGCTTCCTATCTTTGCTTAATGCGATTACTTCTCGAAAAGGAGAGTGTAATATTCGAAAACCCCTGGTGTTAGCTCCTGCTAATTAGTTGCGACTACAGTGCCTAAATCCTTCGGAAGCAGTTGAAATATGACACGACCTCCGTGGCTTGTATCGTTTTCAAGACGGAGAACATGATTAAGATACTCGATCTCGGGAGCTGAGAGAAACTCTGTTTTACAGTTTGCAAGTTTTCAAAATTTCCAGCTGAGAACCCAAGCGAGTCCAAGTTTCGCATGCCTTCCACCGCACATAAGCTGCGGTTACAAAGCTTTTCAGTGTGCTAATAACTCACACGCCTTTTCGAGACAGCTTGTGACTGCTTAATTTTCGCTTCTCCTGGCCATGCCTGCAAACTTGCACCACAACGCTCTGGAGGAATGTTTGCTAAAATTTTGTTTCTGCTACCCAAAATGTATATCTCAGTTAATTTTTTTTTGTTAAATTCCAATCCTGGATAGCATGTGAAACAATCATTTTTTTGGCACCTTGTATAGAAACATAACATGACGTCTTTTATAATAAGATCGTTGCCTCCAGGCCTTTTATTGTCTGTTCCACCTTCTCAGTTTTCATCCTTTTGAGCGAATTTCTAAGATTTGCTGTCAAAATCAGGCGTACAGGAGGCAAAGGGACGCCCTGAGGACGTCGCCCTCCCCTGTTCAACGCTCCCTGTCTCTTCCTATCTTTATGCACATTTTCTTGCACCAATGTCACCTTTAGACCTCTCAAAGGACTGTGAGAGTGAATGCACATGGCATTTCAGCCGATTCGGTTTCAACAGATTGATTCAAGCTAGTGCTCGACCGAGTACGATTCGGCCAAACTGTAAAAACCGAGGCTCAAGAGAGCCATGTATATCTAAATCTCATAAAGTACAGTAAAGTGTGTTGGTGGCAGTGCGATATACGTAGAACTATATACCTGTGGCCTCCTCCTCCTCCCCTCCCACCCACATCCTCCAAACCCTATTCGATCGGTCTCTGGCTACGAACTAACTAACCAGAATTCATATACACTCTGCTTTTGTAGGCCTATGCTTATTCGAGCTACGTGGGCTGGGGTTGATTCGGCTCTTTGTAGCCTACGGGGACCGGTTCTAGAGTGCGTCATACAGTTGAGGTCCGGCCGGCTATAAACTGAGTAAAAAAATTACTATACATTTTACTTCCATTTCCTGTATTTTTTAAAACAATGAGTTCCAATACATGGGTGGAAATTAGGTTGGATTCGATATTGCTATTGGGTTGTAGGTTTTAGTGTGGCCAGAGTATACTGTATCAGTGTTGTGTAATATTATTCCGGCGATACGCCCTGCAAAATTGCGTGTGCGTAGAATCAAGCCAGCACTACACATAGGGATACTTTCACAGTAGCTATAAACTGGACACTGTCAGAAATATTTTTCTAACCTGATGCTTTGAAAATGCCTTCTATATACCCACCGTGCAGTTGGATATATACGACCTACACTGCACATTGTCATACAGCTGCACCGTAAGTCCAACATGTGCCGCAATTAATTTAGCGACAAAGCCGCAGAAATAACCTACCTTCCAAAACATGCACCGCCTACAGCAGGCCGGAATTTATTGGCGTGGGTAGGAAAATTTTACAGTGGAAAATGAGATTTCGGAGGTTTTGTGTTAGGACGGTTCTAGTGGCAAGACTGAGCATGTATGTTGGAAGAGATAGTTAATTAAAGGATGCGGGTGACAGAACATAAAGCGTTGTACCCAACTACCTTTGATCTGCCATGGAAATTCCTTGCCAGCCAATTAATAGGAACCTTTACCTTCCGGCGGTTACCTTGCGGGGGAACTGCCACTTTATACACCTGCAAGAGTCGTGAATGTGACATGTCAGATGGATTGCTTAGGATAGGTCCTTTCTCTAGGACGGTTTTTGGATCCGCGGAGTAAACGCAAGTGGTTGGGGAAGGTCGACGAATAGACTTAATAAAAGGGCTGGAGAAGCCAACCAATTTATTTCCTTGATGAGGCTACAAAAGTAAACGACTTTCTTTGTCTTATTTTTCTGGGGGGGAGGTCCGGACTAAAAAGGAAGATAAAGAGAGGCGACTGAGGCCACTCATCTGTAAACTTCATTACGAAAGCCTCAGCCTCCTTTGCGTGGGCCTTATCCTAATACGGCCAATATTTAGCTGAAGACACAAGACTTATAAACAATATATGAGAAGAATCGACCTCTACGTTCCAAACTTGCACTGTAATTATTATTCATGCTGCTTCTTGAATTTAATTATTAGAGTTTGCGTAAAGTGCAAGGATTTGAGGATCTAACACTGAAGATACCGCCAGATCTTAACCACACCTTTATACAGTATAATATTTGCCTTGAAGTTAAACTGCGCTGCTCTTCCGCCGTTTCCCTGAAGTATATGTAAAGTTCAAAGGTGCGAGCATATATGCATAAAGTAAACGCCAATTTGTACAGCTCACGATGTGAAAACACGGAAGTGGCGATTAGTGTAGTATTTTCTAAGAATTACCTGCCCTTTTCGGTGAAAACCTATAATTGAGGGGTTTATTGCATTCTGGTGTGTTTACTTTAGCAAATAATTTTATATCATTTCGCACATATAATTATCCTTACAAGAGACAGAATAGGGAAGGGAAGAACGTCTTGCCTTTTGCTCTTTAATTATTCATATTATGCGTCTCTGTGCCCATTAGTTACGTCGGCTGTAAAAGTCGCACATTCTATGTGTAGTTTCTTCCTTCTACAACCGAACTCATGCTTGAAAAATAATTACGACCTCTAAGGAGCAAACGGCTGAAAAGGCTGCTCATCTGAGGCCATCCCGCTCTTAGGAAGCGAAAACAAATCTGGGAAACGTGACCAGAGCCTGGCAAGGAGCTTTGGAATTGCAAATGAAGCTACTTTCCACCCCCCTGCGGAATAAGACGAGACGAGCCTAACCCCTGCTGCAAAGTATAACTTTACATTCTACCAGATAAAAGTGAAACTTGCTGCGGGTGAGACAAATTAAGTTGTCTGAAGGAGGGGGATGACTCAAAGTAAAGACGATTATCGCAATAGGGGCGGTCCATAAATTATGTTGCAAATGGTTGTCAACTAATTTGCTGATAATACACGCCAATTTTAATATTTATTTATTTATGGTATTTGAAGGGGCACGATAGTGTCGCTACCGATTTTGGGCAAATATTAGCCAATTCTGACTGCGTTATGAAGATTCGACGATGGCAATGCAGATGGAGCATTGTGATTATCACGTGGATTATGTGCTTTCAAAATGTTGCAATTTTGACACACGTCGCCACAGTTGTCACGTGCATATGTAGAGATGTAATTACTGCAACGCGTATAGGGTTACGTGATGAAAATATTATTCAACAGTGCGTTGATTTCGACAGGTTGTTTTTCATAGATTTTATATACAGGCTATTCCCAAATACCCATAGGTGAAGAGATGGGTACAGGTGAAAAAATATTGCAAATCCATTTTAGACATTGCTTGATGTGACAAACATTTGTGATTCATCCAACTGTCCATATGCGGACTCAGAGACACCAGGCCGAGGCCACTTGAGTCTGGTGAAAGCATGCAAATTGCCCTCAGCTTCCAAAGATTTTAACCCTCACTAGAAATTTAAATTACCCGACGGCCATAACCTCGTTAGCTTCAACACAACAACGCTCAATCCCGTAGCCCCTGCTAAGACCCCACGGAATTCGGATCCAATTTGATAAAAAGGGAGGAGGGCATAAAGCTGCCAATTCTTCTCTATATGAACGAAAAATTCCAGACCAGAATTCCTATATATTTTTTTGACCAATCTGACTCGCGTCGGATCGATGGTTTATTGGTGGTGGGGAAGAGGGGGGGGAGAAATGGGTCTAGATGAGATTGAACTAGAATGAATGGTCATTTTATGTTTCGCTTTTTCTGGCACCCTTGGACCCCCAAACCGTGGCTTAGATTTGTGGGACTTGGAAGCGGAACCACCCATGCATTCGGATGCGTCTTATCTAACAGTGTGGTTACGGAAAGGAAGGCTGTTTGGGATTTCGGGTTATCTTATAGTCCCGCCGTCCTTTGTGATATCAATTGGCAGGCATTGCGCTGTTTTTGACATGTGAATGGCCGTTTCAAATTTTAATGCTGGTAGTGAGAGTATGGAATGTATCCGGCAGAGAATATATCATACAAAATTGGAAATTTTGACCTGCAATAATAATAATAATAATAATAATAATAATAATAATAATAATAATAATAATAATAATAATAATAATAATAATAATNATATTAAATATGAGAAACACCGCAGAACTGTTGTAAAACAGGTATATGAATAGTGTTGTAGTTCGCACATCCGTTTTACAACTGGCGCAGTGATAAAATGTTATGACAAGAGAGGTCTGCCACTTAACACCACCAATTGGTTTCAGTTGAATTACACTGGTAAACTGACGACTAACAGCTGTGACAGGCTGCCACGTTGTAACGTAATTGTACTGCGACACAGGACGTATTGTAAAACTGAGTACTTGTTTGCTTGTGAGGGTCATAAATTTGTGAGTTAAGCCTGCTTCATTGTTGTGCTGGTCAATTTGGGACGGTTTTATTAGGTTTTTCTGAATGCGGGAAACATTGTTTCTATTTCAGAATAACGGTCGACAAGTCTGGAGTGTTCGCAGTTGAGTTGCAGCCAGTTGGATGAACATGATTCGACGGCTGACCATGATGGACTACGAAGACGTGGATCCGACCACCGAATTCGGGCCAGTCTCCCTGAGTCCCACAGAGGCTGACCTCAACACCTCCTCGCTGGATGACGTACTCAATTGCACCAATTCCTTTAACGAATCCAAATGTGCAGTCCCAGAGGAAGACAGAATCAACAAATTCTACTTTTACGATGTGAGTGCATTTCCACAGATCTATTTCATTCCTATTTTTCTTATCCTCTTCCGGCCCACACAAAAAAGACGCTCCAAAACTTTTCCTTAGAGAGAAAATAATGTTGGCCTCAACTTTTTTCTTTCGTCTTCAGAAAGCAAAAGTTACTCCTATTTACTACTTTGTGGGTGAAAGATCCGGCTTTTTTCTATCATTTGTTGTAACAGGGGGTAATTAAAGCGAGCATAGAGTGCTTGGCTTGGTTGAGGCCGAACAGAATTCTCTAGAGGAAAAGGAGGAAATTATGGGTGTCGTTTTCCACGAGCCGGCGAGTTGGCCGGACACTCTTTTTAAACCAAAGGGTCGCCATTGCTAGAAGAACTCGAAGATATAAAAGGAAGGGTGTAGTTGCCTCCGAGGGCAACTGCGCTATTATCGTTGCACCAGTGTTCTTGGCGTACCATCTGTGATAGAATAAGAAACGTTGGGATTAAGTGGTGGAGGATAGTGGAGAGAACTGGTCAGTAATGGCGAACCATGAAGATCTTTGGCATTGACTTTTTTTTAAAGATTTACCCCCAGAGCTCGTATAGTAACGGAAAGGCGTCATATACATGTCGACAAGAAACTACCACACACTGTATGTTTTAATTTTGATGAATTGGGGTTCAGACACAAGGAATAATGAGGACCCTGCGCACAAATAGGACTTGTGTATAAAAGAGAATGGCTGTTGTAAACCTTTCATGATGTCCATCCAGATTATTTATTGCCTAGTTCGCGCACTAGTGGCACACTAGTTTACGAGCCAATGGCTTGAAATGTCTCACTATCATATTGCACCTGTTTAATTCAGTAATTTTTAAATATATGGTTTTTCTAAGAAGTTTGGGGAGTCGAGTCTAATAAGATTTTTGTCACATGCATTTTCCATCATTTGCACCATACCGGGTGTAGGTAGTACTCAAGGACTGTAATATTCAAGAAGGGGTCGATCCTGGCGAAATAAGTATCAGAGCCTTATTAACCCTTCGTCCCGTTTGTATAAACCCTCATCATCGGGACGCGAATTTCCAATATCGGACATGCTTCATTAGCACACAGGCAAACTTGTACTTGTAGTAGGCCTATCTATGATGCAGTGCTGTAAAGACATGTGCATCAAGGGTGTGGATATCGCTTGAGGCCCGTTTCTGAAGACGTGGACGTTCTCCAGGTTTGTCAGTAGTGCAAAGCTGTTAGATCCGCTCTTCTCAAGGATTATTATCGAAATCCTTGGCGGCACTTCGCCTGAAGAGCTATACCCTGCTCTGCCCGGATCGGTCGGTGGGATTTTCTATTTCTCGTGTTGGGTCACGTGGTGTTCCAGCGAATTGGGCGTATATCCCCAAGTCTTTCCACTTGGCGGTGTCTGCTGGATTGACGAACTTGCTTATATACACGTGGGTGGTTATATCTGGATAAGGAATGGTTGCCAGTTTAGTTTAGTTTCAGGCTTTACTTTCCATTTTGGATTTTGAAAGAAGGGATTTTGCTGTCATCTTGCACGGTACAGGTGGTGCAGTGCTTCGGTTCCTTAGTTTAAGAAAAGTGTAGGCGAAGAAGTCTATCGTAAGTTCGTAACAAAAATAATAATGCAAGTGAATGTTGCATCCATCTGTTTGCTGAGACAGTTAAAAGTCCATTTTGAACTGAGGACTTTGAGTTGGATTAGTTTAAATCGGAGGATTCCTCTGTAATATTCGTATTATGTGGAGGAACTGGACGTAGTTCCCTTCGCTGCAGAATCCACATAATGTTGGCCTTGGGTAGAGACTGCGGGCTTTAGTGCGTGATTAAGTGGCGCTCCAGCAGAGTGGCACACCACAACGACCTGGATATACAGTCACGATCATAATGATGGAGACGAACTTGGGCAGGAACATGTCCAGTGGAAAAAAAGATGATATAATTATCTGATATATCATCATTTTTTCCACTGGACATGTCCCTGCCCAAGTTCGTCTCCATTGTCTGTACGACGTCCGTATACCGTACAGACATCACTGATTTTTCACTGAACAGTTGGTCATCTCTATAATTATTATGATCGTGACAGTTGTAGTCTACAGGGATTACCAGTAGGTCGTGGCATATAGGCAATCTTAGTTCATATTTCAGTTGCAAGTGTGCTGGGAAGATGTCATGGTGACAGATAAAGTGACCGCATAATGCTGCATTGCAATTCAGTCAATGCGACGACAATAAGCCTTGGTAACACTTTCAGTTTCAGTATGCCGTTTGAGGAAATGCCTATCACTCTGGGCGCCACTACGTCGAGCTACAAGTTTGTTTGAATGCTCGGCTGAAAAGACTCCGTGCGCTTAGTTCTACTGCGTAGAAAAGTCATAAATTCCTCAAGTACCTCAATCTGCATAGGAACTGGTTGTATTATGCCGATCGATAGGATTTAAGCCACTTGCAGTAAATGGCAGGTGTATAATTTGAGGCTACGAATAATATTAGAGTGTGTGGGTGGCCCAGTGTAACTCACGTAATGCCGTGTGAGTATGTGTGAGGGAAAGGCGTGGGATGTTCAAATACAATAGTGGAAACTACCTTTAACCCCTGTTTGTGCAGGTGTTGGCGTGAACCGCACCTGCGACTGCAAAAAATGACTGTTCTCGTTGCCATTTTATTGAGTGCGATCTCGTGAGAATTACAGGTAACACAGGTTATTCATGGAATTGCCCACTTGTGTGATCCAGTGTATAATGTGCTGGTTGATTATGTGATCTTTGATCCTGAGTAACTCGAAGTGCCGGTTTTATTCGCGCCAATTAAGAAGGAAATCTCCGATTACACGGATTAGGTATTGTGAGTTCATTTAAAGGTAATCACAGTGGATAATTCGGCATAAAATGTTGGGGAGTTAGATCTTTTTATAAGCAGTTTCATTTAGCAGAAAAATTAACAAAAATAACAAGCTACGATTTGCCATCCTATAAATTATATAGGGTAGCATAGAAAATGTTGTACATGTGTTGGCAACATTGCCTATTTACGATTTGTTTCATTATCTAGTAGTATGAAGGGAGCACTATGTGTGGTTTGTATATTGGCATAGCTAAAGGTTCGGTTATTGTTGGCGGTTGTTTGTAATTGCTGTTTAGGTTGCGCGTCCACTGTTGTCGGGAATGTGTCCAAAATGTAATGACGTTTTTTCTGTATTTCATACTTACAAAATAGGGTCGTTATTTCAGCCACGAGGCCATACTGAAACAACAATATAAAGCAGGGTGAAATTATACCGTCAATAATTCTCAAATCTACAACTTTTTCGTCCGAGTCGAGACTATAGAAATTCATGTCTCAGTTTTTGTTACAAAACGAAGTAGCCGTACCCCCAAACTTTTGAAATCGAATCATGATGATAAATCAATTTTGTCCAGTCTGGACCAGTAGTTTCATCATTATGATTCGCTTCAACCAAAGTTGTTAGATATTACTCTACAGTTTCAGTTACCTGCTACGCCATATGCATTTGGAAAATATTTTTAGATTCTCCTTACATTTGTGGAAATTACTGCGCAACTAACCAGAGTCACCTGCAGAGTTCCTAGAAATTGTCCAAGGAGATTTATGGAGTGCATAATTAGGCCGGTAACTGCATCCAGCCTGCTTTGAGCGCAAACAGATGAGCCCCATTAATTTTGTGCACTTGACTTTGGCAAGTGTGGATGTTTACTTTAATAGTTCACAAATATCTCTAGAAGTTTCAGTAATTCTGACCTTGAGGACCTATTAAGTAATAGACTACAAACATTTAGCCGGACCTCCTATAACTGGAAAGATAACCAAATGCTGATTCCATGATGTCCTTCCAGGCAACAGGAAACTCCCGGCAATAAACTTTGACCTGAATGCAGGCTAATTTTCAACAGGCTTCCTACACCAGCGTTCACGCCTGCTGAAATATTTACGCCTCAAACTTCCGCTCAACTATGCTCATCAGTCGGCTTAGTTTAAATGCCGCTTAATTACAACACTTTCCTCTCCAAACGGGCCTTATTGTGCCACAGGACATAGAAGTCGCTGCATAGGTGCGGGATTTCCCACCGTATAATTAGGCTTTGGGCAGAATTTTGGTCCTGCGAACCGGATAAGATTGGGGCTGGAGAGAAGTTTTGCCTTTAATGAGAAAACCGGGTGTCTGAACATGAAAAGTACGGAGTGGTATTGCCCCAAGTGTGGTATGCGACATCAGTATTCGGTCGCGTGGCATGCTTTGCAACACCTTCGGTTCGTGTAGCTCCGGGTTTACCGCCGGATTGCAAATGGGACAGGTTTCTGCAGTCCGATGAACCTCGAAAGTCGAGGGTTACCGCTAACAAAGTACAGAATTGCAATGTACTCGCCCAAGAATGCAATTCAAAGAACATGTATTTGCATCAACTGAGAGTAGCTAAAATTTATAGTGAATTGGCAGGCAATGTGCATTAATTAAATTTTGACACGATGCTATTTTTGGTAAGGTTCATAATTATCGGGTGGTCCATACATGTGGTCATAAAAAATTATTGTGCAAGAGTGCGATGAAACCAGGATGTGTTAACTGAATTTTTTTGCTATTTTCAGCAGACTTGCCATGTTCAGTGCAAGGCTGTAGACTCATGCATATCAAATTGTCATTTTCCCTCGGGCGCTGCCTTCATTCGCGATACATGTGGCGGGAACCGTCTGAAGTTTGCATGCTTGTTAAAAATTCAGGCATCGCATAGTAAAACCTATACGACTACTCATGTGATTAGAGGATGCACATGTTTGCTGTGCAAACCAAGATATTGCATGTTTTAGAGCTTCTTCAGTTGAAGGGCGGGCTAGCAAGGTTTGGAATTAGATTTTTTTATGGGATAAGCTGTAAAATGTCTAGGTACATGAGATTACATCTTCCAATCAGCCCACGTTACATAAGCTCAATGAGAATGTCACGTTTAGAGCAGAGCTCACATAATGCAAGCCACTGTTATCTCTCTTTTTTGTTAAAAAAAAATAGCGTTCCTATTCAGAATTTTGATCCGAAGGATAGACGAAAAGGAAATTGGAGCGTCTCTGATGCCTGAACTTTAACAACGTGTAGTGAATGTAAATTTTCCGATTTGCTTCAGAAGCCAGATGATAGCGGGATAATCTATTGATAATAGACCTACTTAAATGTAGGTCCCTGTTGATATCCTACATAAGCACATGCTATATAAACTTTTCCATTTGTTTACGATGCTGCATCGTATGTTGCATCGATCTCTTTTTTTAAATTTTTTTTTGAGATCAGTGGTTTGTATAATATCGCAGTTGATACGCATTGTAGACTCGATTATTATTGATCGCAGAGAGGTTTCATTGGTAATGTCAGTAAACTAAAGCTTATTTTTCAGCTCTCTAATGTGCCAAACTCTTAGACCGATAGAACCGAAGAACTTCTTTGAGAATGACAGATTATTTTATATGAAAGCGTATGACTGCTTGAGCCTGATATTATATCTTTAGAATTTCCTTATCCTTTTCACCCGATCTCTTTCAGATATTTTTCAACCTAATTTCTATGGGTGTTGAAAGCGTAGGATTTTGATGAATGATAACTGTTTATAACGCTTGGAGTGTTCTTCCTTTTTGAAGACTCATAATAACAATAGTCAGCGCTAGTTTCTTTTCAACTCATTTGATTTGGGTTTGAAATACGCAAAAGAAGCAGGAAGATTGTGACGTGTAATCATATTTAGAGCTTTTTTCTATCCAATCAGATTAGACATATTATAAAGGGGTGGTATTTTTTACTGTAACATCGTGACAGTTTTACGTAGTGCTAGAGACTCGGCATAACCGACTACAAAGTTTTGCTGTGAGATACTGTATGTGGAGTTGCCGGATTTAACGGCCTATCTTGAGCCACGTGGTGTACTGTGCGTGAGAGGAAGCACTAGGTTATTATTACAATGTCTGGCATGTTCAATTTGCATTTTGGGGCGTCGTATTTTGGAATGTTGCATATATAACTGTAATTAAAGCTGATTAAATGTTATTAATGCTCTCAGTATAGCCGCATGTTACCCATCGTTGCATTTAAAATATAACTAAAAATAATTAAATTGTAATCAGTAACAAGGTTAATATTACACAGTGGCATTGCCATTTTAAAACAACATTGTCCAAAATGAATTAATTTCGCGGTAATGCCTAATGGCAAATGTTGATTTCACAGTTTATTGAACAAATTTTCTGTTCAGTTTGTGAAACAAATGACTCATAGCCTGCATCAAAGAGCTTAATACTAGTATTAAGCTCTTTGGCCTGCATAAAACAGAGGGATTTTTTTGGGCTATTTGTTGTCAAGCAAGTTGGCGAACACTGAACCTCCAGCCGCTCACCCAAAACACAACAACATTGGACAAAATTCTGCCATTCAGCTGCCACTCTCCCTGATATTGAATATTTTTTGCGCTTCTGGCAACAGGTTGGTGTTCACCACTTATCACACACCAAGATAGCCAGAGCCGTACGAATATAAAAACCGCATTGCCATGCACTGTACAAAGCATGTTGAATAATTTTCACTGTTTACAAACTATCCCATTAATTTTTTTTGGAGCTTAAGTCGGTTTCATCCCTATGTGCGAAGCAGGGCTTTGATGGCGAAAAATTTCCAGATGCAAATGAAACAACCCTGATAAGAGCGTGGGATAAGGTGGCTCTGAATTTGCTCCAAAGAAAATGATGGCAAAGTGAGAAAGTGCAGGACAGGATACAAATGCGATTTTGCTCGCTTGCAGATCTCTGCATTTACATACGACAGAGTCGAGAGCAAGAAAAAACGGTGAATAAATTGTCAGAGTGTATTGAGATGGCTGACGTTAGTTTCCACAGGCGAGGGAGGCCTGATTTATGGCCAGGAAATTCCGGATGTTTTACGGGCCTAAAAGTTCGCAGTGTCGCTCACCTCCGTGGGTTTTATCATACGTTCCGCACATCGGATCAAACCAATGGAAGCTTACAATATCCGGAAAATGTCTTTTTGTTCAGGAATTTGTTTTTTCACCAAAAATTAGGTTTTACGCTTAAATGTCCTACAAGTTTCATCATAAAACTAACATGCTGCAAAAATTTGCATGATATTGATTTTTTAATGCCATATTTTTCACAAACATGCTGGCTTCTCTTATAATAAGCCTGCACTTGTTATGCTAACGGGTATATGAACTCTGTAGTACTTCATCCGAATAACATGTTAGGATCAGACCTCCCTTGTGCGAATTTTTGAACTTTTGAAAGGTCTCAAAGCGTTTGGTGATGTGTAATCGAAGAGTAATTGATGATTTGGATTCCATTTGCATTCGCCTTGTGGTCCATGAAGCACTTTGTCATCCACTGACAGCTCCTTGGGGTATCGATCATGCATAGCACGACAGAGAATTCGGTGATCGCGGATGGGAAGATGAGCCCCAAAAAACCTGCTCCAAATTTTATGATTCATGAGGCCTTGGCCAATATCCACCATGTGTAGCCTTCTGCGAAACAACGTCCCATTTCTTAGAAAAAGTGCTGGATTGGAATTCAGAATATGGTAGAAAAACATATAGGCATATGTAACATAATTTAATTATTGAAGTTTGAATCAGCCAAAAGCGATTTCTGTAGTTTCTGACCAGCCTGTACACAAATGCCATTTTACTCCTTTATAACCAATTAAATGCTAAGTGTAATAGTTCTCTCATCATTCACATCCTGCAACTACATGGTGCCACTTACTCCACAATATTCCCCCGGAACTGAGCCCAGCCCGGTTCCTCTTCCGGCGGCCCCGAGAAATGAAGTCCCAAAAGGGTGATATTCTCGAAATGAGCCAGAGAGTGAGCAGTAACTGCCTAGATGAGCTCGTGAACTAAAAAGAGGCAGCCTAAAAATGAGCTCTTGGTGGTCTAGTGGGTGTGTTTCCCCCGTTGGCCATTTCCATACTAGAGCAGGTGGTAGCGTCGACAACTCCAACCAAGAGAGACCAAATCAGCGGAACTTTTGTGAGGTGTCGTGAATCACTAGGCAACGCGCGTAAAAAGACACGTGGTGAATGTGTGAGTCTAGGGTGGGAGCCAAGTCATGTCTGGACTGCTGATTTATAGGTGCTGGGGAGGAGAAAATGGGGGCTATTTGTTGGAAAAAAGGGTTAATTTCTCCGGAAGTTCACGGTGGCCAATTGGAGCAATTATGCAAGGCAAGTAGTGTGGAATGAAAGACAATCGGGTTCGTTATAATTATGGTGAGATTCTAATGACAGGGTTATTAATTAATGTTTCTGTTGAGATTTTGCACTAAAGGCTCGTTTACACGAGGCCGCTGCATGCAACATGCAGATTTGCGAAACATGGATGATTTTTGATGCAGTGTTATGCGTACTTGGTGCATAAAATGATAACGATCGTAAAGATTAACCTGGCTGATGTAATGATGGGAAGTGTTGACTTAATTACACATTGTTGAGTTTATGTGCAGTATTTGGAGGACAGGGAAAATGATGCGGCCTGTATGATGCTCAGTTGGCTGTATGTGATACTTTGTTAATTAAATTAGCCAAATGTTTTTGTATTCAGCAAGGCCACAAAATGATGCTGTGGATTTTCAAACAATATTTTAGGTTGGCCCCTGAAGCACTATTTTTAATGCCCAGTGTCGAGACACTGTAGCTGCCAAAATAAACAAAGCTGAGGAATTTAATACAATGTTATTCGCGCTGTTATTGTCCCAATGTGAGTAATAAATTACTTGCAGATTGCCAGAAATGACGTGCTCTTCCACTAAAGCTAATACATCGGTGCATTATTTTTTAAACTCATATTCTTGCACATACAGTATATAGGCAAAGGAATTATTGTCACCAGTATTTATCAACTGAGATATATTGCAATTAGGAGGGGGAGGCACGGTGGCCGAGATGGTAACGTCTCGGCTTGCTATGCGAAAGGTCCCGGGTTCAAATCCCCACCCGGGAACAAACCTTTCGCTTGCGTCAATGGGTCGTGACCCGCGCCTAAGGAGGCGTCTTGGCAACCTGACCTCCTGGGGGACTGCACCTGGCCCACCGCTGGACAATGCACCTGCACTTGTGTCCCCTCCCCAAAATCCCCAACCCTTACCCAATTTCCTAGTACTCCTTGCACCGGTGAACGAAGAAAAAAAATACTGAAAACTGGTGGTGGAATGCCACCCCCCAAATAGGCCCTTGACGCCTGGCACGGGGTAAAAAAAAAAAAAGCAATTAGGATGATTTAGTTATAACATAAGAACATTGCATTCTTACAGAATTAAGAATATTTTCTGCCACACAGTTTACCCTTTTATTCCCAAATATTTAATATGCAAGAGATAAAATTAAAATGGCAATTTGCCATCATTAGAGGTTCCAGCAGTTAACCCATAAAATATAATAATTTGACAATATCTTTAAAATCAACAGTTTTACAGAATGCTGTCATATGGCTACAGTGGAAACATACCGGTATTTTGTGTGTATGGCCACAAAGATTCCATCCAGCGTATACCAGTAGAGAAGATGCCCGTTGTAGCCATAACATTGCAACAGTCAATTTTCCCACCATATTTTCGCAGGCCGTTTGCTCCGATATCGTTCCTTCCATTTTACATTCCAGTAAGTAACAAGAATGTCGAATTGTCAAAGCTCATTAACGCCACTAAAACTACTGGTATAATAATAATATAATGTCAGATCTGTAATTAAATCAGGCTCGACAAACGACAGCTCTAGAGACGAGGTGATATCAAGTGCGTCCTTGGTCCCTCTCTTTATACGATAAAGCCTGTTAGGTCATCATTGGTAGAGATGATAGATTGATGAGATCCATTCATTTCACTTCAATTTGCAATCTACTCCGCATTTAATCGCGTTTTTTCCCCTTGCACCGGTCCGGATTTTTAGGATTTTTAGGCCCACATTTTGGCGCCAATTTGAGGGCTAATCTCAGGTGAGCCAAACCCTCTCTGGATTCGATTGCTTTCGGCATATATAAGGAAATCACATTCGCTCAGATAGCCCGTTGATGAATTATTCATTAGTGCTGGAGTTCAGCCAGACCAATCAAGTTGGCCATCGATTTATTGGAATGGCAACGCTGTATATATTGCTTGTCGTATCGATGGTAAAAATTAATGATTATTCGATGGCCCTACATTTAATGGCACGGACCATTGTTGGAATTTGTTTAATTTCAACAGGCAAGTTATATATGGTGTGTGTGTATATATAAATGGACCCTTACTATAGTATATCAATATGTGTCAGGTTTGCATAACACTCCTGATCAAACATGGCTTAATTTTACACAAAGGATATACCATTTTAACAATAATTACGCCCACGCAGTACAATGCACTTGAACCTTGTTAGCATAATTGACTATTAACGGCGTTGCAATATGAGGATATGTTTTGAAATATTGCAGCCATACCGGTAACTATTGATATACTCCCTTGACGTCAGTTTGTGTTATGCCGGAAAATGCCTGTGGGAGGAAGGTTAAACGATGTTAACTGCTTGCCAAGCGCTCTAATGGACCGTGAAATCCGACAGCATTTCATGGAACCGTAGCACACTCAAAATCCTATATAAACTTACAACCTATAGGGATTACCTCAGTGGATCCTCAGCTGATCAAATACCCTATACCCCCGTCTTTCATGGGAGCATTTCAGGAGATGGGGGTTCAAGGAGTAATGGATAACGTCCAATATCCTGCCATTCCTCGATCAAATTAACTCTAGAATCGTCGCATTTATGGAACACTTCCTGCGAACCTCCCTACAAAATATATTTCAAATCTATTGAAACTGCAACTTGAATTAAATACTACTCAAAATAATTTAATTGCTACAATTAATTTGTTAAATTGGCATCTTTAGTCATAGAGTACACTCAACAAATAATAATAATAATAATAATAATAATAATAATAATAATAATAATAATAATAATAATAATAATAATAATAATGCGATGGCATGGTATACAAGCTGCTGCAATGTAACCACATTTCATTTATTTGTGCATGTCAATCCCTCCACACAGTCCTTCACCACATGTAAGAGGTGACAGTTGCAATTCTGAAGTTAACCCCTTTTGAAATGGCCCAGCTCAGCATTGTGGTGCTTTACAAGCCGCGAAATCTGCAAAAGGTCGCTGGCAGACGTCTAATCCGCTCTGAAGGGGGCAGGATTAACAAGTCAATTCCAAAACCGTGGATTTCATTTTAATGCCACTCCAAAATGCCACCAAGTATGCAGATTGAGACTGAAATCCCTGCTGGCTGGAGGTTCGTTCAACTTGTCACACCCTCAGTGGGAAGGGTTGGTTGGCAGCAATTTTTTTGTGTCCCCCATTTTGCATCCGATGTTGGCTACACACACTGCGAATCAACTCCATTGCGGTCCCTCTAATTCAATACAGCAAGAATACGATTAAGCCATCAGACGCGCCTCAGAGCGTTCATCGCAGCCCATTCCATTCCAAATCCTCTCCGACGCCCCATTTTACCCCCAGTAATGGAGTCCGAAATGACGCGCGGAATTCAATCCGAACCATGGAGAGAGGGGGGAGAATTCCGACCTTTCCACACTCCCCCGTCACCATCCTCTCATCCAACCATGCCCATCCCCAAACACCTACTATCATTTGGCACTAAGCAAGAGTAAACAGGCCCGAGGCCGTTACCCCATCCGGCGGCACGTTTTTACATGCTTTTCGCATGTTCAATTATGGGAGCATTCAATATCAAATACAGGTATCATCAAGTTGCAGTTGTTTACAGGGAATTATTTATCTCGTATATTATCAAGTGCTGATTGAGTTGGGGCCACTATATGGTTATGGATGGACACCTGTGCGGTAGAAAAGAGCATTCGGAGAGGAGCTTTTTATGGAAATGTAGCGGTTTTATACTGGCAGTGTCATTATTAATTTTTATGCAAATATGACCGAAACACAATCATGCCCGGCAACGCATATAATGCTGGGCATAGTCCCCAATGTTTGCAAAAGGGACATCACGTTGCCTGCAGAACTGCACTGAGAAATAAATATTGCATTTAGGGACTGCAACATTTACTTTGTTTGACATTGCTGTGAGAATAGGACGGTATGTACAGTGCATTGCACCACCCTTTCTGGCCCATATATATTGGCAGACATTTGACAACTTCATTTTCACGCAGTTTCCTCTTCATCACCATCGTTTCTTGCATCATTAAAGCGACGAATATTTTTGAATATTTTTGAAGGTGAAAGATGATATCCATTAATAAGTTACCTTCCAACTATAGGGTGCAGTTTGACAGAAATGAAATACTGCCTTGCGTTTGCACTCACTCCATTAGCACTTGCTGCAAGTCTATTTTGATCCATTTTATACACCGTGTGCCGCCGGTGCTGCACATTATATATACAGCCACAAAGACATGACGCAATACACCAAGAGGCATCACTCTTGCGTCTGAAGAGAAGTAAAACTAGTTCTACAATAAGTAACAAGAACAGCTTTGCAACCAGGGCGTGTCAGATGGGCTTTAAAAGCACCCTAGAATGGACACCTTGAGGCAGCAAGCTCTTTGGGGGCTGTGATGAGAATATTCACAGTTGCTTGATTGAGCAAGTAATGGAGTCTGGGAAGAGACCTTTGGGGGCCTGAAAATGGTTGGAGGGGACCTCTTCGAAGCAACTTTCTCAGCAAAATCACCGCCCCTTCCCTTCTTCTTTTTTTAAAAGGAATCAATACAAGTTCCCTATAGGCGAGAGCTTGGCTCCAAACAGAAACCTCCAAATAAGATTACCGGATCCTAACATCCGTGGTTTTTCCTATAGGTTTTGCCATAATTTAGAACTATTTAATTGCAAATTTATTATACTCAAATTGCACATTTGACTCAACTATGCAATAATGTTCAGAGATGGTGTCCATAGTATGTGAAGATATTCGGAGCACAAAGCCAGCACTGTACTACCATGCAAGAGACGCCTTTACCACTCTTGTATCTCCCAATCAAACCGCTCGTTTGGCTTTAGACAAGAGGGAAAGAAATTGTCATTTCGAGCCTTGTTTGAAAAGCTCGAATCCTCCCTCGGATCAGGCCCGTATGGATGTAATTCCCATGTGTATACAGTACACACAGCATACACGCCTTGTCTGCTTGGTTCCGAGTTTAAGAAATTGAGTTAGCATTGTCGAGATTGACGCCGGTACCACTGTTGACCCGATTAAATCTGGCACCAAAGTACATAAAAGCAACCCCCACGCAAACAACAGCGAGTGGCTGCGGAGTTATCTCTCTCTTGTGGCCAGACTCACACAGACATTTCCTGAGTGCTGAATCCACAAACACTAGCCTTATTATGCACCTGTGTTTTCCCCTAACCTCAAGCCGATTTCATGTGCAAAATTTGGCGGTGGCATGTAACACTGGGGAATACCCACCATATCAATATTAGGTGCTAATAGTGACTGTAATTAATTGAGGAATACGTGTGTGTTAATAACTGTTAATATGTTATGGGGCTATTCTTGTTTATGGCCGATTAATCCGGGAGATCCCCCAAATGGTGGAATTTTCGTTTTCAGTTGGATGAAAGTTGGAGGATGCAACATTGATGTAACATTCATAATTTTCACTTTTTCCCATGAATTTGTTTAGTAATTCACTCTAACATGTTTACTACCCTTCATGTTCATTCACACCAAAATTATGCGCATGAAGTTAACTATCGCTGGCTGTTGCTGTTTGAAAATTGTGTGATTCAACAAAAAGGTTCGTTTCAGTCCAAAAAAACAACAACTCTGGAGCAAAAATGACCTCGTGCAAAATTGTTTCTGTTATATGGCTGCATCGCTCATAAACAGGTGCAGGGTTATAAAGTTACCTCTCATCACAGAGGCAGGATTTTGGGCATGCCCTAGGGAGGTACCAGCAGAGTGCATGGGGTTTTGAGATTTTCCTACAGTAGTTTGCTGGGGGTGCGTCATTGGACTCGGTTCTCGAGCACTTGTTGCGCAACTCTCATGGGAATCCACCTCAATCTCGACCCCTCTGCTCTTTTACCTTGCATCAAAAAAGATTTGCACTGCCCATCTTCTTCAGCTGCTTTTCGACAGATTTTTCTGGAGTAGTTTCCGTACAGGACATCCAGGCACGTTAAAAGTTGCAGGCCATGTAAGGGATTGAGAAACATACTAGTTTAATTATCCAGTTGACAACCCACATGTGCGCACATAGCCCTAAAGACTCATCCAACTCTATGAAATTTTGATCCAAATTGACTTGGCATTATAATTGGAGATCATCCTAGTGTAGTCTATGCTCTAAGAGCTTGTCAAAATAAAAAAAAGGTTCATTTGGCGCCCTAATTAGCCCAGTTAATTATTTTTGCTGGAGTCTATAATTACAGCCCTCTGGAGTTTCTCCAAATCAGATTAAAGAGAGAGGTGCCATTTTGCAACTAAGCGCCTCGCATGTGACAACCATTAAATTATCTTGTTAAAAAAAACCTTGCTTGCCATCCCTGTTTACTTAGCCATGCATGAATAATCCTGGGGATTACCTGGCCGGTGTTGAAAAGGGCGACAAAATCAAACTGGCAGGATATATAGGTTCTATATGATGCCAGGCTATTATTGCAGAACTGTTGTGATTAAAGTCTCACTTCAGATCGTCATAATGTGAGGGACATTTTTTAAATATTTTTAGAGTCAGCTCCTGTGACATTTGATTTAACACGACACACCTGGCTAACATGATAGAATCCGAGTTTGCCATGCATATATGTGGTGTCTTCAGGGGGAGCCCAGCGTGACATGAGAATGCTTGGCCTCCTGCCCTGAGAACCCAGGGCATCAGTCCAAAAATCCGTCATTACCCTCTACTTCCGCTGCAGAAAATTGAGCCTGACTCGCATATATTATTAACCTTATTACCCCTTCATTTTTGCCCCATTCGGGAGCGACGCAAAGGGCCATTTCTTAACCCCAATGTGATGTGGCGAGAAAGGCCCGAGAAAAAAGTCGTCTCGTAAAGTACTATAAGGGCTTGGGCTGGAAGTTTATTAGCTCAGCTTTTGCATTGCCATGTACATTTTGCAGTCTAGAAAATGGTGGATTTTAGGGTTGCATCATGTAAGGTGACAAAGTGCGTAGGACAGTAGATGAAAAAAATATGTCCGGAGTGAAATGCGAAAGTAATCAAAGCTCAGCCTTTTCCTGCATGTGGGACCACGAACTGGGATCATAAGAGAATAATGGACAGGGAGGCTATTTGCCCAGCTCTCCAGCCTCACCCTGGTCTCGAATCAAATCCAGCACAAATTAGCCCACGAACAAACACTCCAGCACGCCACCTGCGTTTTTTCAGTCTTTTGTCTTATGCTTCTGCGTTTCATCTCATATACTGTTTCACCGGCGATGGTTTTCCCACGCGAGTTCGCGATATGTAGGTATCGTATAGTTGGACAGTTTTTTGAGTGGGATGTAGCTGGATGATGGCACGCCAGCAGAGATAGACACTCTGCTGCTGGATTTCACAATTTCTGGGAATTTATAGGGGATGGTTATAGATGTCCCTCCGGCCTCAGAATATGATGGGGGAACTTTGCCCTGGGTTCATTTCACTAGTACCTAATTGGTTTCATTACCAGTAATGTGGACAAAGTGTAAGTTAATTTTCAAAGATTTGAGCCGATGTGTTTCCAGGCCTTTGAAATGCGTTACCTGATTAATGATAGTTTTGATCGGGAAGACTTCACTGTTTAAAAATTTAATTGTGCGCTATAAGTTCTTGACACTTTGCATAAATGAACAACCAAGAATAAGAGAAGCAACAATCACGAATGTGGTCCTGATTTTTGATTCCCTTTGAACTGATTGCGTAACATTTCATCTGGCTTTTGGTTAATGGTTCGTTGGTCACACAAGGGTATTACTAGTCGCACTGTATTTTCATTTTGTAATTGCCATATTGAAGAGTGTATAACGTGAGCACTCACGAGTCAGCACACACTTTCCGTATAACGTTCATGCTATTTTACATTTTTAATGCTTGGAATGTCCCCCAGCACGCTTTTATACGCAGCCCTTCTGCTTTTTCATCCCTTCAATAATTGAGGACGTGCTAAACGACCAAATGCATATGGACTCGTCGTCTATACGTCAGGTGATCATTAGTTTTAAAAAGGTACAGAGCGGAGTGCATGACGGAATGCTATTATATGATTCCTCGCTAAATGCAATGAGATGAACAAAGTATTACAATGCAATGTTAATCAGGGCACTTTAAAAATGGTTTACCTGCGCTTTACTATTGCATGCAGGATTTGAAGCGGTACTCCAGTTCATTAATATTGCATCTTTTTGTAAATCTTATTTTCTGCGAAGTAAGCTAGGATATGGGTCGATCTGGCTGGAATGGTAAGAGCTAATAATGGCGACAGTTAATTTATTGATAGATATGCAAATCTGCATCACTAAAAAGAAGTATAGTCTTTTATTCTTGCCTTCATCTGTCAGTTTTAGTAAATTACATAACTGTAGCATTACAGCATTAAAAATAGTCGTTTTATAGGCGGAAGCCTGACTGTACTGGTACAGTACATTACACATGATGCGGAAGACGTCACTCTAGCGATAGTAGCATCCGTTCAGTTAGTTTTTTCTGGAACTGGTGTTTACTAACACCAGCTTTCATTGTTCCAATGAAAATAGACAGATACAGTACTTAATGCAGCGAGGTGAAAGATGAAGTAAAATATCATGTTTTTGGTCAGAT